>BQNB010156195.1:0-15295 GCA_026074375.1 Tanacetum coccineum | reverse complement strand
CGATTTGATCCTAAAGTCCTGCGATCTGACAGGTGTAAGCTCTGTTGTTTGATACCCAAATCCCGCGATTTGAGCCTAAGATCCCACGATTTAATCTTCAAATCCAGGCGATTTGACCCTGCGGTTTGATCCTTAGTACCCCGCGGTTTGACCTCAAATCCTGCAGTTTGACCTAATTTGATATGTTTGACTAAGTCATTGACCATTAACTATGGACTTTGACCATTGATCGTTGACCAAAGGTTGAATTTCTATGATTAATCTTAAAATGGATTAAACAACTCATAACCAAAACAATCATCATTTAACACACAAAGAATAATCAATCAAATATGTAATACAATTGTTATGTATATGAATTTGGATTTTAATTCTTAGTAGATTCAATGGCTCAAGAGAATCAACAACAAGACCGTCCTGATAAGGAATTAGTTCTAATTTATGAACAAGTGAGAATTAGGCTTAGCATTTATAGAGTTGCTTTAGAGAAACAGCAACCAGATATCATCTACCGACTCTATCTTGTAATTCTAAAGCAATATTCATTCTTCAATTCTTTCACTGGAACTGATGATGTCCCCGTGATCTACATGAAATAATTTTGGCACACAGTTACTCTAGACTTAACCACTTAGACTTATTTCTTCATGCTAGTAGACTAGAGATTTCAAGTGAATGCAAAATTACTCTGTGATGCATGATAGATAACTCTAAAAGATCATGATCATCCCTTTGTTAAACCACCTCCATATAATGATATTGTTTCCTTCATCAAAAAGCTCGGATATCCTAGATCTCTAGAACAAGTATCAAAAATGAAAATCAACAACATGTACCAACCCTGGAGAACATTCATGACTATGATCAACAAATTCCTAACTTGAAAGGCTTCTGGTTGTCACAGACCAGAACAAGCTTTGCTCCAAGTTCTATGGGGAATGGTTATAAATTCAAATGTTGACTATGCAGCCCTAATCTGGGAGGACTTCAAATTTTAGATAGACTCTAGACAAATCAGTGCTAAAAAGAAGGAACTGTTACCCTTTCCCAGATTCACAAAGCTTATCATCAAATACATCCTTTCACATCACAACAATGTATCTAAGAGACCCCAATCATATTAGCTTGTAATAAAACTTGATGCGGTTCTTGGAAACTTGAAGTTTGCAAACAATGGAGAGAAAGACCCAATATATGGAATGGCAATTCCAAAGGAGATGATGAGTAACGAAATCAAGGTTTTTGCAGATTATTTGAACTACTTGGCCAAGTCTATGGGAACTCAACCAAGCAAAGGTCGAGGAAAAGGGATTCTTACCAAGAAAGGTATTGAGGTCGTTGTGCAAAAAAAGCTAGAGACAACCAAGATACCAAAGAAGAAGCGTACAAAGACCGTAATTAAAGAAACTAGCCAATCTGAAGTGTTAGCTGCTACAGTGAGCTCAAAATGAACTAAAACAAATGAAGAAGAACGTCATTTAAATGAAAGATAAACTGGTCTTGTCATTAGTAGAGGGGTTAACATGAAGACAGATGAAGAAACTCTCGATCACTCTACAATGAAGTTAAAAGGAGTTGAAAATGTGTCTAGTACTGCACAATTCTTAAAGGACATGAAGAAAGCAAGGAAAGCAAGCAAAGATGATTACACAATTCAACAGCGTCCTAAAGGTCCAGGTGAAGGATCTAGCATTGTCATAGACACTCTTGATGAGCCAAGTTATAGTTCGAGTAGTTCACATTCAGGATCAGATAATGACAAGGCATTCTTGCAAACAGATGATGAAGAACTTAAAGAGCAATCCGACGATGAAAAAACAAAGACTGCTAATTCTGATGCTAAAGCTTGAGATAAACAAGCTAAAAAGACTAAGCTATTGTACCTGAGCTGGAGAAGAAGAAACCTGACGTACCACTTCCAAGTTCCAGTCTGACATTGTCTTCGGCTAAATATGATAATAAATTTCTCAATGAAAATTATGATATCTCACTGACTAATGTTTTAAAAGAACGAGTTGAAACTGAAATTTAATCCATGGTGGACGTTCCCATTCATGAAGAAAATACAGCTGTTCAAGAAACTCCACTAGTCGATGTAGTTGTAACTCCCTCACCCGCAATGACAACATATTAACCAAAACCAATATTACCAAAACCACCACAAAGCAAAACAAAGATAACCATTAAAAATCCTAAGCAATCCAAAGAAAAAGTTGATGCTAATGCTGTCTTGAAAAGGCTTACAAAACTTGAAAAGAAGGTTGAAGCAATGTCCAAAATTAATCACACTGACGCAATTGAAGAATTTGTTTATGCCAATGTGATAAATGAAGTAAAAAATCAATTGCCAAAGTTTCTATCGAAAGCTGTTTCTGAGTATATCCAACCAAGAATGGAAAGAACTGTTTAAGATGAACTAAAGAAGAATCCAGTCACCCTCTTCTAGTCTTCCTCCACATTAGTAGAATCACTCACTGAATACGAGCTAAAGCACAAGCTCTATGATATGATGCAGAAGAGTCATTCCTTTCTTGAACATGAAAATCATCTTGAGTTGTACAATGCTTTAATAAACTCAACGGGTGTAGATAAAGCTGTTGCAAATGGTGACCTTGATGACCAATCAACTCTAAAGAAAAGGCGTCATGATCAGGATCCTCCTGCAGATGCTGACAAGGACACAAAGAAAAGAAGAAAAAGGATACTGATGCACCCAAGTCATAAAAAGACAAGACCCCAGCCAAGTTATCCAAGAAAGACAAAGAACCATTAGAGCCATCAAAGACTGACAAAGCCGGGGATGCTGAAGAAACAATTCAAGATGATGATGTGGATGCAAAAGAAGGACCAACATTCGCATTACTCAAAGGGAATTACAAGAATAGCATCAACCTGGAGTACAATATGGAACATTGTTACTTAGCTCTGATGGACCAGATAGATTGGGCAAAACCTAAAGGAGACAGATGTCCGTATGATTTGAACAAGCCTCTAGCTTTGCAAGGTCCTCCTGGTCGCACAACCATTCCTGTGGATTTCTTTTTCAACAAAGATCTAGAGTATTTGAAGACTCGAAACAAGGAAAAGAAGTATGATCTTTTATTCACAAAACCGAAGGCTGTAAGGTATGAGTTAGAAGGCTTATAAGAAAGGAGCCCAAAGCAATAGAGTTCAAGTAAAGTGGGATATGACTTAAATGCTGCACTTGTAATGCAATACTAGGGACCCAAACGTCAACGCTTCTATAGACCAAGACATGCGGTAACATCACTTCACAAAGTTTACTCACGAATGAAGATTATCAGTGTTATCATAATATCGGTTGATAAACAATTTAGTTATGGTTACTTTAAAGAGATTGTCGTTCGACGAGCAGATCAACATGAGTATATATTTAATGAAGCTGACTTTCCAATTCTACATTTGAATAATATTAAAGATATGTACCTCCTTAAGATTCAAAATAAACTTCACCATCTCACATCTGATGAACAATATGGCCTGGTAAATGCTTGACGTCTTTTCATTAAAAGAATCGCCCTAGGTGGAAAGTTATGAGATGAAGCTCAAAATCACAATGCCATAAATCACATGTGATGGTATTGAAGCCAAAGAACTATATACCATATTGTACAAACCCAGAGGTGTGGTATATCTGAATAAGACAAACCGCAAGATACTGATGGGGGATGATGAGCTGTACAAGTTTAGTGATGGAATGCTCAAGTCAGTTCGTGATACTCTGGATTTAATGTTGCATAATTTCATATTAGGCTACAATAATCAAGGCTTTCCGATCGAGCTTATAGTGTTAAGGATTAGATATAGACTGCATCATTTCTGAAGAAGATTAACAAGACGTTGCCAGAAAGACGAATCATGAGGAGCCTTAAATGCTTTGTGGGTGAGAGATCAGTTGAGACTGACTACAGACTTCTAGTGTAGACAGAATGACTTAGTCATTCTTGGTTTTGCTCATTTTAGGTCACGTCTCGTACATTATATTATGAATATGTGAATATGTAGTGTAGGTTAATAAGTATATAGTGTTTGAGTACAAGTTTTTAAGAATTTTTTAATAAATTCAAAATCTTTCAAAATACGTACTCAACACTATATCATACCCTCATTGATTGAGGGGGAGCAAAATAAAATGTTCCAAATAAGCATGCTAATTATGAAAACATTATTCTCCCTAAACGTTTTTTGAAATATTTTAATCAATTGATATCTAAAATATCAAAAGATTTGACATATTTGATAAGGGGAGAAAATGTGATTAAAATATGTAATTAATAAATGTGACCATTATGACTCAAGTGCAGTCTCCTCCCTTCATGTGCAAAACAATTTTGAGTATCGATGCACATGTTTAGGGGGAGCATTCTAAAAAATGAAACTATTAAAGTACAAATGTTTGATTAAAATTACAAGTGCTTTGATTGATTTTCAAATGGTTTTATGGCAACAATGACAATACCAAATGACCGACCAAGTGATTACTTTTAAGGAGATATAAGGCGGTTAAGCTTAGGTATTTGTTCCATGATCCATCCAGAACTAGAGGGATCTATCCAGGGACATTCCAATAGATAGATTAGAATTCCTTAGGTATGATATAAAAAAGGAGTAAAGTAAGAATGGGAAGAATTTTATCCAAGGCATGAGTTATCACTAAAAACCCAACATGGTGATAATAAGGACGCGTTGGTTTAACATTGAAGGGGTTGAAGAATTAAAAAGAAATGTGAGAAACCAGGTTAATGCATAATCTATCGGTAATCACAAAGTTGATTAAGATATTGAAGACAAGTCATCATGGACCCAGTGATGCAATGCACAACCCTCCCTACTACTCAAGCTTCTCTCAAAAGAAGTTTGTTTTATTTCTCATGGAGATCAACACGTTTCTATCGACTTTCTCACTCCGAGTTAGTTGGTATTGAAAAGGTGGCAGTCCGCTCCAGCCTTTGATTACTAAAACCAAAACACACTCATCGAGTCTAGAGCCAAAGAGATCAATCTATATATCTTATTAGGACACAATTCCAAAATACACTTGTGTTTAGAAACTAATAACATAAGTGATATCTAAGAGTCTTTAGCATTATCCTTGTGATATTCCTAGCACATTCAGAGTGATACTCGTAAGTATTCACAGTGACGAATAGAAATCCTTCCAGTGTCAACATTAAACAGCACTGCTATAGGTGGATATTTGGTCTAGTAAATGAATTGATAACTCAATTAGTAAGATAGTAACTAACTAATTCACTCTTATCATGCTGTATGCTTTAAGACGTTACGATAATGAGAACAAGCTAGTGCAGCTGGAAACCCTGTCAAGGAGATTCTTTGAATCTACCTAATCACAAGTACATGTAAAATGGGAAACCAAAGGTTATTGCAACTGAACCTGGACGAATGACAAAGCCATGTTCGTTCTTATAAACTATTTATTACTAACCCTTAAATGTAGGTTTATATGATGGTGGCGGTACCTCATTCCAGCTGAGTCTGATTCATAACTGCATGCTCATACTTATGAGTCAAAGTTTCAAGAAATCAAGAAAGCTCAGGATCAAATAAAGATAAAGACTTCTGCTACTCTGATACTCAATGTCTTCTTTAAAGTGATAAAGTGTGCAAGTTGAAGATTATCAAGGGAGATTGTTAGACCGCTTTCAAGATGTTGTAAAGTATAAGCATGTTGGTCCAAAGACACAAGATCGTAAGAAGGTAAAGAATTATAAAGATGATCAAGTGATGATGGAAGATTCATGATCTCAAGATGTAAAAGATCAAGCGATAAAGGCTCAAGATCACAAGTTTATCAAGCATGAAGGAACAAGCTCAAGCTGAAAGATCAAATAACACTACATAAAGATACAAGATAAAGATCACTATTTAAGACTACGAGCAAGATTAAAGAACATTCATCGAATGCTAAGTTTAAGATATTTGTATTTTGGAGTGACCTCCCTTAGGGGAGATTGTTAGGATTACTAGAAAATACTCGGTCACTTCCAGTATTTTAGTTCTTAGCTCGTAGTATACAAAATGTAATTGTTAGAAAGCTAACCGGGTCAACCCATGGGTGACCGGCCCTATTGTACTATAAATACCCTTTTCACACATAGAGAGGGTGTTGGTTTTCACTCAATCATATGCTCTTACATTGTTTATCTTTCTAGAAAACCATCCATCTCTTTCTCTCTCTAGATTCTCTCTTAATCTATCTTGGTGTGTGATATATATCAATTATATAGAGGATTTCAGGATACAATACCTTGTGGTTCCATGGTATGGATAATGAAGGGATAGCTATTCAGGTTACTTTACTGCTTCATATACTACTAATGAACATTGCCATAATATAGTAGTTTTTATTTTCCTACATTAAAACGCTACTTTACTATGATTTTCTGCGTTGGTGCAGAGTCATTTTGATTTTCATATTTTGACAAATTGTTTTCTGTAGGCTGGGCTCGTGACAACATACATTCTTAGAGGCTTGTATTTTGGCAGGTTATGGATCATTGTTTACTAGTGATTCTAGCTTGTTGTTTTTTGTATATAAATATGTTGGCTAATTTGTGTTAAAATTTTGTGAATGTAAGCAGAATATGATTTTAAAGCAGTAAAAACGGCTGGGGTTACCTCTATTTGTGTCCAAGGTAAAGATACTATTTGGGTTGTCACACAAAAGAAGGTCCCAATAAGTTCATCATCCAACTAAGTCTGAGATTCTACTGGTTTTAGGTGAATGCCATAGTCGAGTGCTGATGCAAGACAACCTTTTGGATTCAACCAGTATTACACATTTGTTCCTATTACCAAATTCATTAGGGGTTTAGCTATTGGTACAACATGTAGTTGCTTACACATTTTAAACAGTGTCTCAGAAACTCATACTTTCATCGATATAAAGGCTGTTTATAGTTGAAGAGTAACTAGAGGAGATAAACCGATGCTTAAGTAGGTTTCACTTGTAAGAACATTGAAATAGAACCTATGCCTCGACTTGGAACATTTGATAGCCTTTTTGGTCTTGGATTAGCGTAGTTGATGTTGTGTTTCTTGCTGAGGCGTAATTTCAATCAATGTCTATTCTACATTATTCAGCATGTTAGATAAAAGGACAGTTAGACAATTTAATGTTGGTTCAATGGTTTCTTATTTGATATATTACCGATTTTATGTTTACATGTTGTTATTTTTCGAGTCTATTCTGATTACTTTTCATGACAACTTAGCTGATACGAGGACTTTGGTTCAACAAGCTAGGAATGAAGCAGTTGAGTTCTGTTTTAAGTATGGATATGAGATGCGTGTTGAAGTATTAACTAGGAAATTCATGTTTCATGTGTGCTTAATGCCTTTAGTTAGTATCATAATTAATGTCAATATAAACTACTTCACCATTTAACAAACTACATTTCTAGGTTATATATGAGTCTGTAAGACTGGTTAACTTAGTATCAGTAATAATAACATATTTCAAGTACAAATGTAAATGTTTATCCATGAAGGGTTTACATATATACATTTTAGTATTAGTAAGATTTTTCGTTGTGTACTGATTTGAAAATTCATATGAATTTAAACTGGCTACAGTATTCCATCGAGTTGGGTGATTATGATATCTCCTCCTGCTGCTCATTTACACCCTGACACTTATAAGGATCCATTCGACTTTAATCCATGGCAATGGGAGGTAATCTTTTTTTTCATCGATAGTAGATACAATTAAATATCACAAACATGCTAAATTCCTTTGAACTCTATATCATATTTAAACATTTGTGCAAGAAGGAGTTGCAATCGAAATTGTTGAAGCCGTTGTTAGAGCCTTGAAAGGGCAAGCTCGTTGCTACTGCATTCGTTTCTAGCTTAAATATTACAGTAGTTAAACAAGTTTGAGTCAAGTTGAGACGATTTGATATGCTGTAGTTGGTTATATTGGCATGTATCAAGACTTATGCACTTCAATTTAGTTGTATATTCTAGATTTAGGAAAATATTTTTTTTTTGCAAAAACTAAAATCAATTTTTTTAAAACAGAAATTCTCACCAAGACTAGTTCTTATATAAAACCTGGTCTTTTTACCCTATAATAGAGACTCGTAGACACTGGTTGTAGACACCGGATCTTACTAGCAAACCGGTTTTGATGCTCAAATTAGATACCGGTGGTGGAGCTGGTTTCTATATGTTTTGGTTATAGAAATACCCCTCGACTAGAGTGGTTCCTAAACCACTCTCCATGATCCATTTTAGCCGGTCTCCATGAGACTTTTTGTAGTAGTGCACTACTATATAAACAAGCATCAAGACCCCTTTATGGAGACCTAATACCAAAAAAACATGTCTCGAAACAAGAAATTCGCCCCTGAAAAATAGAAAATTCGCCCCCCTGAAAAATAATATTCTGGGGACCCTAGGTTAGATGGGGGTTTTAAAAATATAAAAAGATAAATAAAAATCCGGGTCTTAACTTCTTCCTATTGACTTAGATTATAATGGGATGCCGGGTTTGGTTTGTTTTTTCGACAAACCGGTTTCAGAAATTTGAAATGAGACCATAAGGTTGAAGAGTATGTAAACAGGTCTTGGAAATATATTTTCTTAGAGGTAATTGTACCATTGTAATGGTCCTGCATGAAGGTATTGTTCGAGTATCACAAAAGAAATCATTGTGCCATATAAAATTCCTTTTTGTTGTTTGTGTTGGGGAGAAGAGGTGGGGGTGTTTTGGTTTTTTCACTTTTGCGTACGATTGTTACTGGGGGTTATCCTCTCCTGGCTTTATTATCTTCTGTCTTTTTTTCATTAGACATGTTTTCCGGCGGGTTTTGGTGATCACGGGGGGGTTGGACTGTTTTTTTCTGTGTTTTTGTTTCGGGTTTTGTTTTGTTTTTTTTTTTGGTGTTGTCCATTTGATGACCTACTTAGGTAGTTACCCTGTTCTATGGTCTGGAAATATATTTCTTAGAGTTAATTACATAAATGGTCCTTGTGGTTTGTCGAGTATCACAAAATTAGTCCAAAAATCTTTTTTTTTTGCGGATCTCCTCTCCATGGTTTCGACCAGTTACGGGTTTGGTCCCTGAGACTAACATTCGTTAGTCTTTTTCGTTATCTAACGAACATTTATAACGTTACTCCTTTACGTTTGAAATGTCAGTCCTTTATACTAACGGACGTTTATATTTAACTCAAAATTTAGTTTTCTTATAAAAAAATTTCTAATTATCTTTAAAATTAATTTACGTTTTTTTTACACATTCTTATACACGTTTTTAAATACACATTTTTATACACATTTTTATATACACATTATTATACACATTTTTATACACACATTTTTATACACACATGTTTATACACATATTTTTATATACATGTTTTTATACACACATTTTCTATACATTTTTATACACACATTTTATATACATGTTTTTATACACATATTTTTATATACACCTTTTATATACATATTTTTATATACATATTTATACACACATTTATCACACATTTTTATACACACGTTTTTATACACATATTTTTATATACACGTTTTTATACACACATTTTTTTATATACATGTTTTTATGCTCTTTTTTATACATACGTTTTTATACACACAACTATATACACACATTTTTATACACATCTGTATACATACAATTTTATATACAAGTTTTCATACACACATATTTATATACACGTTTTTATACTCACATTTTTATATACACATTTTTATACACACATTTTTACACATTTTTATAAACAGATTTTTATATACACGTTTTATACACATATTTTTATATACACGTTTTTATACACACATTTTTAAACACACATTTATACACAAATTTTTGTATACACGTTATACACACATTTTTATATACACGTTTTTATACAAACATTTTTACACACATTTCTATATACATGTTTGTACACACTTTTTTATACACACGTTTATTTACACATTTTTATACACACATTTCTATACACATGTTTTTATATACATGTTTTTATACACACGTTTTATACGCACATCTTTATACACACATTTTCATACACACATTTTTATACACACAATGTGTGTATAAAAACGGGTATACAAAATGTGTGTATATAAAAATGTGTGTATAAAAGCATGTATATAAAAATGTGTATAAAACATGTGTATAAAAATGTGTATAAAAACGTGTATAGTGTGTATAAAAACGTGTATAAAAAAATTAGTGTATAAAAATATGTACAAAAATGTGTATAAAAAGTGTATAAAAACGTGTAAATAAAAATGTATGTATAAAAACGTGTTGTTCTTGTTGTTTTTGTGTATACAAAAATGTGTGTATAAATGTGTTTATAAAAACATGTATATAAAAATGTATGTATAATAACGTGTGTATAAAATTTTGTATATAGAAATATGTGTGTAAAAAACGCGTATATAAAAATGTGTGTATAAAAACATGAATAAAAATGTAGTACCCTAAAAATATCGCAGTGGAAGGTAATCTGGGGGCATGACTTCATAGCACAAAGACACAAGTCATAAAGAACGACCTATACATGAGTCGTTTAATAAATTCACGTTCGATGAATAAAGTCTAACACGGACAAGTTTAAATAGTACAATATACAAATGAAAGAAGTTTTAAATTCACATCGAACGTAAAGTAATGCATAAAATTTTCATGATGATGAGACCGCAAAAGACTCAGTGGGATGTTCCAAGTGCTAACCATGCAAGTAATTAAGAACCTAAGAAATACATGCTAAAACGTCAACATAAAGTTAGTGAGTTCATAGGTTTAGGTAAAATATCAGTGTGGACCACAAGATTTCCAAGTGTATGTGACTATTATAACAAATATAATATCACATAAAAATATTTAATATTGCACTAAGCTTATGACACCGAATCCTCAACGTTACGTGTGAACCCCAGTCAGTTAGATTCGTGCCTCTAAATTCGATGTTTTGCCAAAACACCTAGTACTACCTCAAATGAAATGCTCCTATTGGCCATGTAAGAAACCAAAACCTGGACGGGGGTGTAAACCCTAATAGATCTATCCACAACATTTGTGCTTACACAAAGTAATTAACAGTTCATAAAAGTGGTGACTTCATTGCAATAGGGTAACTTAGACAATACATAAAAGTTTAAAGTACTTGTGTCCATAAGTAAAAATGAGCAATGTATTCTCACCCCAAAGTAATTCAAAACGGTTAAAGTTATAGTTCAAAACAAGTAAAATTAGGGCAATGAAACTTTCCTTAAGCAAAGTAGTACATTTGGGAAATAAACGCAAGTTCAAAGAAGCACAAGTCCTAACCGCGACCTAATTTAATAATAATGTGCTTTTGGTTTACAACATGAAGTGAACGAAATGCATATGAGTTTTATAAATATTATTATCACCCTTATATACTTGTGTCTGAGATTTTCCAAGTCCAAACTATCCTTTAAAAACAAGTTTACAAGTGTTTTATAGTAAAAAGTATCCCAAAATTAGTTGCTAAAACAAGTGTTTTCTCGACTTCACGGGTCAGTATCTTACTCATTTTCTACTGAACTAAGGCATTTCAAAACCATAGTTTGAAGGTTTTGAGTATCTTTCTAAAAATATAAGCCTCGCGAAGTGAATCAAATTTTAAAGGGTCCATATGTGTCTTACAAGACATGGAGGTCTTGCTATTTTCGGGACAAAAACATTTACCAGTTTTGTTTTGGCCATAAATCACTCAATATTTATTCTCTCGGGTTGATTCAACTTGCTGAGTTTGATTTAAAGTCTTATCTACAAAAATTTCAAAAGGCTCAATTACCCAAACTACTCATAAGGAGCTCATAAAAATGGCTAAAGTTCAGAACTCAAAACTGTACCACTAATCTTGCAAAAATCATTCAAAAATATAAACGAACCCCAATATTTATGAACACCTCCAGAAACTTAGTTAACCAACTTTATTAAATGGCTATGAAAAGAAATTTTCCAAAAGATTACTCTAGGGTTGCTAACACAAGCACACATGGCGATACAAAAAACTGCCTAGTTTAGGGTATGTAAAACAAGTCTTAAATTCATTTTTCTTATATAGAAGCATATGTAGGTGATATATAAACATCAAGGAATATATAAAATGAATAAAAAACTTGTAATTTGAATGCTTACAATGAATGGCGAAGATTGGATGAGTGTGGAGTGCACAAACTACCCAAAGTGACTAGAAAACCGTAATTTATACTTCTAAAATCCTAGATTCCCTTAGAAACCCTTTATAAATCCTTAACCCTTGCTTAAACTTCTTGAATATTACTGACATTAAGAGTGTTTGAGAGTGTTTAAGTATGTGTATAATGATGGGAAAATGGGTTATATTTATTTGGCAAAGAGTGGTGTAGCTAGGCTAGTTAAATGGATGTAATGGAAAACTAAATAATGATTTCTATTAATCTGCTTTGAGTGATTACAGATTACTAACTATGAGATATGATTGTATGAGAAGTATATTGATAACTTATGTCCCTAACTATGCCCGTTGAGGGAATCCTTTTATAGACAAGGATAAAACCCTACACAGGCTTAAAAAATTGCGGTAATAAGATAATACATATCGTTTCTCTATAATATCTAATACATATCTCTTAACTGGTACTAACTATTTGTCTACTAACGAGTACTATACATAACTGATTCACTACTTAATCTTTGTACTGTCTCGTACTAATCTATAACTATCGGTAATAACTAATATTACTAAGCTGGGTACTAAGTCTCAGGAAAACATAATTCCAACAATCTCCCTTAAACATGAATGTTGAACTCTTTTAAATTCTTGGTATCTTTATGTTTATCTTCTTAAATTTTACAGAGGATGTATCCAAACTCTTTAATATCACAATTTTAAATACTTGATTCAAACTTTCCTTCTTCGGTGCAGCTACTATGTGCTTCTCAGCAACATCAGCAAAATCTTTTCAGAGACTTTGCTATCGTAGTTGGAGGGGGAGGTGTTGACATTTACATGTATAAAGAGTATTAGAATGAGGTGATAGTTATTAGGACAGTTTATAGAACACATGTAATGAGTTAAATGCCTTTACGAAAGAAATAGAGAAATTTGCTATGGTTGAGGGGGAGGGTGGGGACATAGGTTTTTTGGGAACGGGACGGAGTAGGGTGGGGTGTTATGCTCGAGCAATTCATTTTTTTTATTGTTGGGTGATCGAGGGTGTGCGTGGTTGGCTTGGTAGTTAAAGAAGATGATAGAAACGTTATTTTAAGTACATGTGCAGGGTTTGTAGAAGAGTTATAATTAGAGCGTAGATGAGAAGGACTTGGAAACGGAAGGTGAAATATTAGAGTTTTAGTTTGGTTTTTAAATATTTTTTTTGTCATGATATGAGAGATAATGATAGGATTTAGGGAGCGATCTATTAGATGAAAGTTGTTTATTGTTAACTATACCGTACAATTAGGATAATTTATATTAAATCTTCTCTCAGAAAATTTTATTATTTAATTATTTGTATCTTAATGAAAAATCTGAGAAAGATTAAAAAAAGATATGTATTCGGGTGTGCATAATGGGGTGGGGGGTGTTGGGTTTGTTAGTGGTATTTGGGTGAGGCCCCCCCGGCGCCGCCACGCTCCATGTAACCCCCCGCGCCCCCACCCCCCCCCCCACCCCCACAGGACTTGTGGGTCAATTACATTAGTTTTAAGAAGGACACGAAAAGATTACTGCAAACACCGGGGGTATAGGTGGGTGATGTAGGGAGGAGCGCATATGGAAGATATGTTGGGGAAATTGGTGGGGTTGGATGGAGTGTGGTTACGGAGGCGGAGATGAACGGTCGACTAAATCTTACGCATTTTTTTCGACAGAAATTTTGATATGTTTCATCTTTTCCATAGCGCTCGGAGACAAGATCAGCACCCAGACTAGACGTGCGCCCGATCGCCACCCCCTACATCCAAATATTTAAAGATTTTAATTTTTTTATTTCCCAACACTATACTAATCTCCCCTCACCTCACCTGCACTACTCAAAACTACCAACCATCACGGATTTGATGTTCCATCCCTTACTAAGTTGTCGTCTCGCCTCTGGCGATTGTTAACTCGTTTATTTCAAAAAATTACAGTGAGTTATTTACATACAGTTTTTGGTAAATGTCATCCATCACGGAATTGATTTGTCATTTACCAAATTCCGTTTGCTTTTGGAAACTAGCCAACGGCTTCATTGCCATAACATGGGTGCATGATAAACCATATAGTTTTTTATCAAACTACTCTGCTATCAACAGATATTTGAGTAGTCTTTACCAAGAACTGTTTGATCTTGGACTAGCCAACTCTTCACCATGAAGCAAGGTGAGTTGAAAACCCTATAATTTTTGGTAAATTGTCAACCATAAACGGATTTGAGAAGTCTTTACCATAAGCCGTTTGCTTATGGACTAGCCAGTTCTTATGCCTATTAAGCATGGTGAACTGATAACCATTTGTTTTGTGGTGGTTAGCCAACACTTAAACCCTTCTCAATTCCATTTACAGTATCATTCTTCATCAATTTGTTGCTTAATAAATCTTATCAAATCAAGAGCAACAAAACTTTCTCTTTCAACTTCTAAACCCAGATCAAGCATCCTTTGCAATAAATCTTTCGAGAGAGGATATCTTATTTCAACTAACATATGAATAACAAACCCATCTTTAAATTCTAGTATGTAAACTCTACAAGATTCATACAACCTCCATGTGACAATCTTCCAATCTTGTTGATTACTCCAGAAATCACTTTGATCATTTTCTTCAGTTGAGGATTCCAGCATAATCTTTAAGTCTCCCCAAAGAATCCATTCATATCCTTCTAATGTAATTTCTGAGTACTGTTCCATCATCAACTCATACAAGTGAAATAAATCTTGCCTATCAAATATATGAAGTGTCTCCATCAGATAGTTGAATGCCCTGAAGTTCCCATTGGCTCTGTATATAACAAGATAGACTCCATCTGGTGATGACACCTTGTCTAATCTAGTAATGACAGATTTCTTCTCCATTATCTCACTATCAATGGTAGCTTCAAATGTAACAATCTTCAAGCATTTTTTATGTTCATTATCACTGTCAACATCTGATTAAGATCTTTTCTTTTTCCTTGCAATCATTTTGATATGGCCACTCTTTCTTTTCTTAGTACCTTCTTCTTCTTTATCCTCCTCCTTGACACTTTCATTCTTAGAAGAATCAATTCCTT
>BQNB010156194.1:3442-15295 GCA_026074375.1 Tanacetum coccineum | reverse complement strand
ATATATATATGGAATATAATGAGAAAGGGTCTTAAAATGAGAAGGCTAGGAAGCCACCAGATTACGCCATGTGTCCCCTCCTCACCCCCCTCCTTTTTTAAATGTTAGGGGTATTTTCGTCATTTAATTCTTAAGGTATATAATATGTATTTTTTTTCTTTTATCTCTCTGTTTCTTTCGTTACTAACCAAACACACACAAACATACAATTCTCTCTATCCCCCATAACAATACGTGATCCATAACCACCATTATCACCACCGTTCTCATCACCATTCACCACAGTCTTCTTCATCTTCTCCACTTTTCTCACATCCATTCTACAACTGATTAAATCGATTTTAATATGCCGATCGGGTGTTCATCATCAATGTAACACCCCCAAAAATCACTTACAACGCAGCGGAATACCAAATGGGGTGTTACCTCGTAATACACAGCAATAGATACAAGAGAACGACCTCTAGGTGTCGTTTGAATAATAACATTGACTTAATTTGTTATTTTTTGAATCACTTACACGAAGTTTAGGAGTTAGATTTAGTGTATATAAAGTTTTTCACTACATATGGAACGAATTTAAGAGAAAAACTTAAGATGAAAAACGTGTATATGAACCTGCACACAAGTTGTTTGATAAAATGTCTACATGATATTTTATAACTGTGATGCAGTAGTTTCGTACTGTGATGCACTATTCTCGTATTATAATGTACTAGTTGTTCATACACCTTGTTATGAGCTTGTTGCTAAAACTGTGATGCACCAATATAGATAACAATCTATATGAAACATTGATATGTTTGATATAACATATTGATGCAGTTGATTTAAAACACTATGCATTAGTTGTAATAAGTTTCCATTAGTTTACCATAATTTTAGTTTTTGTAATGTCTCATAAGTTTCTATCCTTATAGTTTTTCAGATGTGCTTGATATAAGATAGTGGATGCAACTGATTTAAAAAACACGATTTGATGCAAGCTGTTATATAAGTACTTGTTAAATTATGTGATTATTCGTAAGTTGTAAGATCTTGCATTGAAGAAATATACAACCACCACTAGGTTACATCATGTTTCAGGAACAAATATGTAAATGTGATGCCTCCCTAACCCTTACACAAAAGTTCCATATAAAATATATGTAAACTAAACACAGGTTAGTCACTTTCCATCCAATTATGTGTTGTAATTCTAATATGTTTTTTTACCGAAAGTGTAGGTGGGAAACTAGCATTATTGGCCCATTTGCTTTATGAAATAGGGTTGAGCAAAACCAACCGAAAATAGAACCAAATCGACAAACCGAGCGGAGCCGACCTGACCGAAACCGAACAGACCATTTTCGGTTCGGCTTTTGGTTTTGTATATTTATAGTTTTTGTTTTTAGTTTTGTCGGTTCGGTTCGGTTCAGGTTAAAATTAAGAAAAATACGCCTAAACTATCTATTCGGTTCGGTTTTTGTCTGTTCGGTTTTTATCGGTAAACTTCAGTTCGGTTTCGGTACAAAATTCTAAGTTTCGAGGAAAACGAATGATTATAGTGAACTAAAGGAAAGTAACAAAAAGAATTGTGAGAAATTTTGTATCAGTTTGGGAGTTTGGGCCTAAAGATCACTGTTAGAAGAATTGAAGTTAAACCACTCTTTTGAAATCCACCCGAATGTGTTTGTTTATCTCGACATCTGTTAAAATAGCAACATTTTTAAGTTTGTGGCATCTCGTAAAAGTTAAAACATACATGTCCTGTCTTTCCACTTTTTCAGAAAGTTTTCAAGTCGCAGTATGTTTATTTGTACATCACCATAATAAAAAAGGAAAGACGATATGGTTCTGTTGACAATGATTGTAAGTTATTTTCCTTAGTCACATTGAAGGGAAATTTAGATATTAAATCCATTTATCTATGAACGGGGTAAACTCAGCTTTATGTGTTTTTATGTTCTAACGTCAAAAAATAAGTAATAGTTACTGAAAGAAAACGAGTTAAAATTTCCTAGGTGATAAAGCGTCCTAAATAAGTTATTTTAAATACTTTTAAAATTATCATTAATGAGTTTAATTATTTAAGAAGTTAGAGACTTTTTGAACAAAAAGTGTTCTAGATCAACTCGTAATTCCGTACTCAATTTGACCCAAATCTTTTTCAATACTTGACACCCGGGTCGTGATCTTACAAAAAGTATCTTGGGTCAAATGCTGCAATTTTCATGGGCTGAGCCTATATATTGTTTTCTATTTTTGTTAAGCCATTGATCTCTCTTTCTCTCTAGACATCAAAACCAGTTCGTGGAGAAGAAGCTCATAATTTGGGACTCGTGGATTCAGTTATCTTAGGAGATGAGTTGGTAGACACTGCTCGTCGATGGGCTTTGGATATTCTAGAGCGTAGAAAACCATGGGTTTCAAGTCTTTACAGGTGAGATAAGTTAGAACCTCTTGGTGAGGCGCGTGAAATACTAAATTTTTCTAGAACTTAAGCTCGTAGACAAGCACCTAATCTACGACACCCTCAAGTTTGCATTGATGTGATTGAAGAAGTCATAATCTATGGGCCACATGTTGGATAAATGAAGGTTTGTTTTTGGTCTAAATCCAAAAAATTTCTATGACTAACCCATTATAATGCGACTTTGTCGATGCAATATACAGGAATATACTAAATTCTAAGTTCTTCTAAATTCTGATACTTGCAAGAGCTTGCTTCATATCTTCTTTGCTCAATGTGGTACTACCAAGGTATATTCTTTCTTTATTTTTTCATTTATGTTTCTTTATTTAAGAGTATTACTATCATGATACAGGGATGTCAAATAATAGCAATGTTTTAGTCCGTTTTCTTTTCATCTGTCCAGACACTTTTTGGTTTGGTCTTTTTCTATATGGCCAAAATATCCTTAAAACATGATACTTGAAATGACATAGGTGGAAACATGCATCGAATTGGTCAAAAGTCATGAAAGTCTAAAGTTTGATGGCCAAAGCTGTCAATTTTTTTTTAAGTTTTTCGATTATAAGAGTTTTGCATTGTGGGTTCATTGTATTATTACTTCATTATGTTATTCATGTAGGTAATTATAATTTATTTTTTTTCTGAATAACTCACTGCATTCCTAACCTCTTTATAGCTTTTAGACCTGTAAATAATATATATAGAAGTGAGTTATTCAGATAAAAAAAGATTGTATGATCACTTTAATAGTACAATGACCCTAGTGTAAAACCTTTGATATAATGTTTATAATCATACCTCTTTGATTGTCGTACGAGGATGTAGCTATAAATATGTTGGTCTTAGTGGATCTTTGGCTCCATATATAATACTTTCTATCAAAAAGGAATTGTTATGGTCAACCTTGCCCGACCCAACCCGTACAAAATGTTAAAATTTTGATCTGCTATGTCATTTCGCTGCCTTTATTTGACCATTTGTATATGTGATATTCTCACTAAATTATGTGATAATATGTCAGGCAGAGTCAAGTAGTGATGGTAGTCTAGAGTTACCCATTTGGTTGTCATCCACTGTTCATCCTGACACTTGGTTTTGGTTGCATATGTGGAGTGATTGCAACATTACTGCTACTTTTGCTTAGTCGGTTAGTAGTTACCAATACAACCCAGGGTATTGAGTTTAAAACACATGTCTGTCTATAGCGAATTACTAATCGTAAGTATGTGATGTAGTTGATTAAAAACATTGATGCAATAGCTAGCTGAATAAGGTTCCATTATTGTTTTTTTAGTTTTAGTACATCATACTTTTTATATATGATGCGGTTGATCATTTTTATATGCTCATTATATAAACTGAATGGATTATGATGCAGTTGATTATAGAAGTCGATGCAGTTAGTTCATACCTATAATACACGATTTGTTACAAGCTGATGATGCAACTGATTTCATACCTGTGATGCGCTCTTTTTTACAAGTACCCATAATGCAGTTGATTTATACAAGTAGTGCACTAGTACCCATACTGCTTTGTGTTTGCAGGTTGTTTATGTAATCTATAATAAGGAAAAATTCAATTCAAAAGACGTTATAGTGTGGACCGATCAGAATTTTCTTTAAGAATTTGAGAGAGTGGGAATCTATGATAATTGAGTTTGAACTTGATGATAACAAGTAGTTAAAGATATGTTTGAGATGAGGGAAAGATGGATCACGACATACTTACGTGACGAGAATATAACAGGCCTCATGCACACTACTTTTAGATCAGAAAGTGAAAAGCAATTTTTTGGTAAATGGGAGATTCCTCATCTCACGCTCATCGAAGAAAAGGAAGCAACCATTAGAGCCAAATAGAGCTAGCGTGAGAGGATCTACTCGTAAAGCAGCATGATTTCAGTATTCATTTATTTTTTAAAATTTCGCAACAAGTATTGTGTAGATATGAAATCCTTACTTGCGAGACATGTTTTTGGTTGTAATACGTATGGTATTTGTTATTAAACATCAACCCAGTAGTAAAATTACATTATGATGCAGTAGATTTATACATTGTGATGTGGTAGAATTATACATAGTGATGTAGTAGATAACATTGTGATGCAATAGATTTATACATTGTCATGCAGTAGAATAATATTGTGATGCAGTAGATTTATACATTGTGATGCAGTAGATTCATAACATTATGATGCAGTAGGTTTATGCATAGTAGATTTAACTGTAATGCATTATAAAAATACATTGTGATGCAGTAACTTTTAAGTGAGATGTACTAACTTTTCTAATTGTAATTCACTCACAAAATAGATTTTTAACTGATGTACTAGCTTTTTTAACTGAGATGTATTAAGTTTTTTAACTGTAATGCACTAAAAAAATACATTGTGATGCAACTGAGATGTACTAACTTTTTTAACTGTAATGCACTAACAAAATACCTTATGATGTAGTAATTTTTTTAATTGATATGTACTAACTTTTTAACTAAAATGCACTAACAAAATACTTTGTGATGTACTAACTTTTTTTAACTATAATGCACTAACAAAATACATTGTAATGCAGTAACTTTTTTAACTAAGATGCACTGACTTTTTTTAACTATAATGCACTAACAAAATATATTGTGATGCGGTAACATTTTTAACTGAGATATATACTAACTTTTTTAACTGTAATGCACTAAAAAAATACATTGTGATGTAGTAACTTTTTTAACTGAGATGTACTAACTTTTTTACTGTAATGCACTAACAAAATACATTGTGATGCAGTAACTTTTTTAACTGAGATGTACTATTTTAACTGTAATGCACTAACAAAATACATTGTGATGCAGTAACATTTTTAACTGAGATGTACTAACGTTTTTAACTGTAATGCACTAACAAAATACATTGTGATGCAGTAACTGTTTTAACTGAGATGTACTAACTTTTTTTTACTGTAATGCACTAACAAAACACATTGTGATGCAGTAACTTTTTTAGCTGAGATATACTAACATTTTTAACTGTAATGCACTAACAAAATATATTGTGATGCAATAACTTTTTTAACTGAGATGTACTAACTTTTTTAACTGTAATGCACTAACAAAATACATTGTGATGTATTAACTTTTTTAACTGAGATGTACTAACTTTTCTTACTGTAATGCACTAACAAAATATATTGTGATGCAATAACTTTTTAACTGAGATGTACTAACTTTTTTAATTGTAATGCACTAACAAAATACATTGTGATGCAGTAAATTTTTAACTTAGATGTACAAACTTTTTTAACTGTAATGCACTAACAAAATACATTGTGATGCAGTAACATTTTTAACTGAGATGTACTAACGTTTTTAACTGTAATGCACTAACAAAATACATTGTGATGCAGTAACTGTTTTAACTGAGATGTACTAACTTTTTTACTGTAATGCACTAACAAAACACATTGTGATGCAGTAACTTTTTTAGCTGAGATATACTAACATTTTTAACTGTAATGCACTAACAAAATATATTGTGATGCAATAACTTTTTTAACTGAGATATACTAACTTTTTTAACTGTAATGCACTAACAAAATACATTGTGATGTATTAACTTTTTTAACTGAGATGTACTAACTTTTCTTACTGTAATGCACTAACAAAATATATTGTGATGCAATAACTTTTTAAATGGGATATACTAACTTTTTTAATTGTAATGAACTAACAAAATACATTGTGATGCAGTAAATTTTTAACTTAGATGTAAAAACTTTTTTAACTGTAATGCACTAACAAAATACATTCTGATGCAGTAACTTTTTTAACTGAGATGTACAAACTTTTTTAACTGTAATGCACTAACAAAATACATTGTGATGCAGTAACTTTTTTAACTGAGATGTACAAATTTTGTTAATTGTAATGCACTAACAAAATACATTGTGATGCAGTAACTTTTTTAACTGAGATGTACAAATTTCTTTAACTGTAATGCACTAACAAAATATATTGTGATGCAATAACTTTTTTAACTGAGATGTACTAACTTTTTTAACTGTAATGCACTAATAAAATACATTGTGATGCAATAACTTTTTTAACTGAGATGTACTAACTTTTCTTACTGTAATGCACTAACAAAATACATTGTGATGCAATAACTTTTTAACTGAGATGTACTAACTTTTTTTACTGTAATGCACTAACAAAATACATTGTGATGCAGTAACTTTTTTAACTGAGATGTACTAACTTTTTTAATTGTAATGCACTAACAAAATACATTGTGATGCAGTAACTTTTTTAACTGAGATGTACAATTTTTTTAACTGTAGTGCACTAACAAAATATATTGTGATGCAGTAACTTTTTTAACTGAGATGTACTAACTTTTTTAACTGTAATGCACTAACAAAATACATAGTATATTTTACTTCATCACAGTGTAAATTTTACTGCATTAAATTGTATATTTTACTGCATCACTAAGTAAATTTTACTGCATCACAGTGTAAAATTTACTGCATTAATATGTAGGATCATCATAGGTAACAATTTAGTTCGTCATGGTAAATAATGTATTATTCACTAAATTATTAACTGTGATGCACTAAGAAAATAACAATTTATTTTGTCAGTTACTGCATTACGATGTATTTTGTTAGTGCATTACACTTAAAAATGCTAGCATCACATTGTAAATTTTACTGCATTAAATTGTATATTTTACTGCATCAAATTGTAAATTTTACTGCATTAAATTGTATATTTTACTGCATCACATTGTAAATTTTACTGCATTAAATTGTATATTTTACTGCATCACATTGTAAATTTTACTGCATTAAATTGTATATTTTACTGCATCACTATGTAAATTTTACTGCATCACAGTGTAAAATTTACTGCATTAATATGTAGGATCATCATAGGTAACAATTTAGTTCGTCATGGTAAATAATGTATTATTCACTAAATTATTAACTGTGATGCACTAAGAAAACAACAGTGATGCACTAAAATATTGTTGTATCGTAACTAAAAAAGCTATATTAAAAATGAGTTATCTCACACAAACTTTATTCTTTTTGAACGATTTAAAAATCTGTGTAAAGTATATCATAATATATATAACTTTCAAGAAAATTTTCTATTGAATTCCAATTATATTCTTGCATAAACTGGCATGCAGTACAGTATAACTGTAATGCAATAGAAATAAAACTGTAATGCAATAGAAAAAACCATTAAAAATATTTTCTATTGCATTAAAGCTATATTCTACTGCATTATTGTTTATTCTCTAGTACATTACTCTGTGATGCAATAGAATTTAAACTGGCAAGCAATAGAGTATTACTATAATGCAATAGAAATAAAATTGTAATACAGTAAAAAACTATATATACATTACAAATAGGGTTCTTACTGAGATAAAACAGGTATAGTGTCGCCACTGTCAATCAGTTGAGATTTTATAGTACATTACTCCGTGATGCAATAAAATTTAAACTAACATGCAATAGAGTATAACTGTAATGCAGTAGAAATAAAACTATAATGCAGTAGAAATAAAACTGTAATGCAGTAAAAAAAACTATCAATCCTAAGGAACCAAATGTCTATAAAATCAGCAGCACCTACTTTGAATGCAGAAGACATAAAAACTAAACTCTTGCAAGGTCCAATAACAACCAAAGTATTTTCAATACAAAAAGATAACAATATTATCCAAACACCATCTGTGCTAGGCACATACCATGTTGAATAATAAGTCAAATAAAAGAACCATTAGCCACAAATATACCTAATCCAAATGTCATCTAAGTTAGGCTATCCTCACAATCTACACACATCACTCAGAAAAACAACCTAATGCATCACTTGTTTCAAAGCCACGATGCTTGCAGACTGTGTAAAGAATGCGGATATCTCCATATTGCTGCACATTTATTGGCCGAATCCCATCAGCACCAATAAATAGAGTAATGAGGAATAGGTATTTAAGAAGTGTATTAAAGTCGAAAGATATACCTTGAATAAGATTCGTAACTCGGGATCTTCAACGTTGCTGTTAATATTTCTGACAAAAAGCGTTCACGAAGGGTGTTCTCCATTGGGGTGAGCCGGGGTAGCAGCAACGCCATCTTCTCCTAATTCTATTCCTCCGACACTGCTAAAAAGTCCAATTCTGATGTTGTAAAATTGGAGTTAGAACAGAGTGGATATGTTGTTGTTATATAAGAGGGAGAAGATAATAATTAGGAAAGTAGTAAAAGATAATAAAAGCAGTTGTTAGTTAGTACCTTTTTGGTTATAGCAGCAACAAGAAGAGCATAATGATGATGATGATGGAATTCCGGAAACAGTTATAACATGAGGAGTGAAACAAACAGTAATGTCATACAAAATACAAACACACAGATCCTTACAAAAAATAATCCTGATGCAAACGAGGGAAAACTTTAGAGACACGTGCAAATCATTCAGGTGGTTTGCACAAGTAATATGCATTCTCGACAAGAGTACTGTGTCAAGGATCCAAATTCTTGACATTTTTCAAGCGCATCAGAATCTCTAACATGTTTGCCTTATGTACATTAGTATCGGGGTACCCATAGAGATATCTGCCACATGTGTCAAGAAGGTTGCAGGCAACATCTATGTTATGATGTGAAAAGTCATCTAAACATGCCTGTTGGAGAAAAAAATAAATACTTGAATCAGCAAAAGGATTCAACTGAATTAGCTTTATATGACAAGATAAAAGTGTAAGATGAAATGTTTGAAATGTGTTGTACAAGAGAGGTTTTACCTTTAGACACCTAAATATGAGCCCAGCTGGTGCAATCTTAAATTTGCAAAGCTCGCCAATAAATCGAATATTCCTGATCTTGGACTCGCCAATAAATTTGCAATGCTATATCAATTTTTTTGACATCAACTGCATCAAATGTTTCATAATGTTTCATAATGTATCCTATCTCCATCTCCTGCATATGGTGTTATTGCTCTCCAATCAGTTGTAGTTTTATCTTTGGTTGTGGTATTTGTGAGATCTATCACTTCTTGGCGTTCCCATAGGAACGCCAAGTATTTCATGAATTAGTTCCCGTGTCACCTTTATTTTTCTTCCATCTAACATTCTTATGGTGTCTGTTTCAGGATCGAAATTCTTCACAATCCACAATCCTAACTTTCCCGGAGTGGAGATGAAGTCAAAATTATTATGATAATCTCCCAATCCCATTTCCTCTAAAACCTTAACCTGTTGAGGTGTGAAACTTTTTAAAACATCCTTCAGATGCCTTGGTGACATTCTTGTGTTTATAACAACAGGATCACATGTTTTTCCTTTATCTTTGACTTCTTCCTTATCCTTCAGAAGATGCACCACTGTTTCTTCTTTTTTCTCATTTCTACCCTTCTTCTTAAATGGAACAAGTTTCCTTCATCAACATCCTTCTTTTTACCCTTCTTAGAAGATGATTGCACGTTCAATTATATACGTAATAATATCCAAAGTATAGAAAATTCCAAAACTACCCTTGAGGACAAATGTAGTAGGAAAAATCTTACAAAAATACTACACGTTTTAACCGGTAATTGATTACAGGGTCATTTTCCTAAAGATTTATGAAATTGAGACCTCGTTTGTTATTTGGACAATGACTTGAATTGGTTCGAAGAAGATTTGTTTTCTAAAATCCTAATAGTGAGCAAATTAAGGGACAATTAAACCTAACTTTAATAACGGAAAATTAAACTTTAACTAAAAACGGGAATCCTAAACGGGACCTAAAAAAACTAAATCAACAAAATTAAGTCCTACAATAATCTTTTTGGTTTTTATAAATTTTAATTGACTAAAAAGCTAAGGCAAAGAAAACTAGACCAAAAACGAAGGAGATTTGAGCTTGAAAACACTAAAAACGTGAACGGGAATGAATCTCGTTCTTTAAAAAATGAAATTTTGCAATTTAAACCCTTCGGAAGCAAAACTAATTTTCCTAGAAACTATATGATAAAAGAAATTTTTCTAAAAAAGAATTATATTTTTTTGACTTTTTTATTTTTTTTTTATGAATTAAAAACGATTTTAATGAAATTAAATGATTAAAAATACTAACCTATTTATAAAAATTATGAAAAATTATGAAAAATAGCTTAAACAATGAGGAATCTAGAAAAAATAAGTTTGGAAACACAGCTTATCGAATAAGCTGCGAAATAAGCCAAAACAGCTTATAAACTAAAAGAGCTCAAATGTGTATAAAAGATTAAATGTGCAAACTTAAAACGAAAAAGACCCCAGGGCGAGATGGTTAGTGTGTGTTGTGTGTTGTGTTATAAAAGGTGAGGTTGGTTGAGATCTTGAGTTTGAGCCCTACTCACTCAAGATTTCCCAACTTCCCTTTTTATTTTTATTTTAGAAAACTTTAAAAAGCAAACTTGGAAAATAGCTTAATATGGTCATTTTTTGTGAAAACAACTTTTTAGTAAACTAGAAAATAAGCTGAAAAAGAGCTTAAAGCAATGACAGAACACTTGACTAATTTTTTATTTTTTTTTACTTTTTGACAAACTAAATAAGCTGGAAACTGAAATAAGATATAACAAGGACTGAATAAGCCATTCTTAGACTAACACTATCTTAATAAGCTAAACTTAACTAAAAAGAAGCAATTCATTAAGTTGAGATTATCAAATTAGCTCCTATGCTTACTACAGCTACCAAATAGACCAAATGACAATTTTTAAGCTTAATTTTAACTAAGCTATTGGAACCTTATAGCAATAAGCCCTATATCTACTTGAAGATTGGCTTAAAATCTACTTAAAACAGAAATTAGAAACTATTTTGAAATTCAAATAAGCATAGAAAAAGCTACATGAAAAGACTATTTATGCTGTTTATATATGTTTTTAGTTTTTATATGAAAAAGCTAAAGCAAACTAAACCTGGCCCTATTAAGCTAATATTAACTAAGTATAAACCTAATAAGCTATTAAAAACTAAGACTAAGCTAATGCTAGAAGAAATAAGCTAAAATTTCAAATAAGCATTAAATGAAAAACTGAGAACCAAACAGACCCTAAGGGTATCTTTGAGCTTATTTTTTTATAAGCTAAAAGATCCTTATGGCTTAATTGACTATACCACTAAAAAGCTTATCCTAAATTCTACTTAAAACACTAATCAAAAAGGAATTTGAAATTATAATAAGCAAGAAAAAGCTAAATGAAAAAAGTCAATACATATTGATTTATATCAGTATGTGGTGTTTTTATAAAATGACAACTCACTAAATGCAGGCTTAAAAACAGATACTCTAATAAGCTAATTAAGTTGAAATAAGCCCTAATCTATCTAATATAGCTTATAATCTACTTATGCTCCT
>BQNB010156193.1:0-15296 GCA_026074375.1 Tanacetum coccineum | reverse complement strand
GTACGTATATATATATATGTACGTATATATATATATATGTATATATATGTATGTATATATATATGTATGTATATATATATATATATATATGTATGTATATATATATATATATTTAATTAACGCTTTGGTGTTGTGATTTATCGTTTTTAATTTGTTTCATCTTATATACGTGTGTATGTGCAGAAGGAGAGCTCAACTACTAGAGAGTACCCGTCGCTGATCCATACCTTCTTCTTGACACATACTGTTGGCGGCGTATTCTTAAACCCTGAGGACAAAGCTCTATATGTAAGTTCTGTTTCAAAACACGCAATTTAATGATTTGTCGAGAAATAATATAGTAACCCGATTAATACATTAACTATCTTGTGTTTTTGTGATAGGATGAGATGGTTAGGCTACAAGGTCTAGGCTCCAACACCGAGATGGGTGTTCCCTACACCGAGGATGAGATTATGGCCATTATTCGCAGGGGCAAGCAGTGGGGGCACATGCCCGGTGTTGGTAGGGTTTTACCAGGACAGGGTACGGTCATTTCGCCCCCGCCTCCATGCACGCACTGCTCTGATGTCGCTAAGCTCAAAAAGAGAGAGAAGGTGCTAACGAAACAGGTGAACATGTTCATGAAGTTATTTAGGAGTAACGATAGGTTTTCCCAGATGCTTACGCAGCTTGAGTCACAACCTGAGATAGGTGGTAGCAGCGGGTGTGGCGGGTGCGGGGATGATGAGCCGGGAGATGATGAGGACGGCGGCGAGGATGGGGAGGATGAGGACGATAGTTAAGAGATGTTGGGTAAGTATATGCTATTTGTTTCCCCGTACGTTTAGAACTTGTTATCTTGGTGAATATTGACTTGTATCTTACGGATAATGCAAGCTTTGTGACTTCGTCACACATTTTGTAGACTATATTCTGTTTATTCGGATTTTTGACGTATTTACCTTTATTATATCAAATGCATTGATCGTATTGTGTTTTGGTACAAGTTGTAACGTATTTGGGTAGATTATATATTGGTTTATACAGGTTTGAGTATTGGTAGATTTTTTCCCGAAAAATGCGGTAAAAAATATGGAAATAGCCTGCTGTGCATGCAGTACCAAAAAAAATTGCAGACTTGGGATAAGTTAAACTAAAATTTTATTAAAGGGTTATCCCGGGCGACATGTCGCCCGGGAAAGATGGGAAAAAATGTTAAAAAATATCTCGGCGACATGTCGCCCGGGAAAGGTTCCACTAAACGACAAAAATTATTGCTAAAGTTGACTAGTCAATTTGTTTGGAATATTTTTCCGGGCGACATGTCGCCTGGGATTCTACGTAATTAACTAATTAATGTGGTAACCATTAGGGGTGAACTTTTCAGACTGAGAACCTAAGCGAACCAACCAACCTTCAGCTCGGCATTCAGGTTTATGGTTTTGTGATTTTGATAAAAAAAACAAACAAACCGAGTGACTTGAATAAGTAAACCTCTAGAGCACAAAAGAAACTGAAATATTGTATTGGAACAAAACGCATGCCCAGCTAACCGAAGGCAATGTTTTTAAATTCGGTTCACTACGTCGGTTATGAACCGCATCGACAGAGTATTTTCGGTTCGATTTACTGTTTCATATCTTCCAAAAAGTCAGAGGCCGGGTCGGTTTTCGTCGGTTAAGTCCGGTTTTGACCCGAGGCTCATGCCTAACCATAAGGTGAAACCAGAAGTCAACTTTATTGCATTTTTTGCTAAAACTGACTCATCTGAGGATCAAAGCTCAGACACCTTCAATCGGTCAAAGTCACTGTATTGCATTTGTATATACAAATAACAACTCCCTAATTAAAACAAGTCCATTTTATTCAACCAAATAGGCTCAACCAAAAAGAGTGAGATTTGACATAAAAGGTTCATATATTTGTCTCGGTATAAATGGCAACCATGAACACAGTTGACATACGACAGCATGGTTTTTCAACAAACTTTTGATTTCATTAAGAAATACTGGAAGAGTAGTAACATATATACATCTGACTAAGGGAAAATAAAACGTACGAAAGAAGTATTCCATTTGTTAACCATTAGGGGTGAGCTTTTCAGACTGAGAACCACCCATATCAGTAGCGGTGGTGTGCCCATTGGGGCTGATGACAAACCCTGAAACCAGCTCGGGAATATCTGAAGTTGTTTCTTGGCCAAGGCTTGTGAGATAAGAGATATCCCGTAGGACAGTGGACCACACCACTATTGATCCACACCACTATTGATCCAGCTCTAGTAATGGTCACCTCTTGCATTAGCATTTTTGCCTCACCGTCAATTTGTTACACATACATCGTTAGATATAAATTTCAACAACACAACACAGGTAAGATACACGGGGATGGGTGTCATCAAGTTAATTAAAAATTACCTTTGAAAATAGATACATTGTTCCTCTGATCCTCGCCAGTTGGGTAACTGATGAATGGTTATAACACTTTCAGTCCCCCAATATAATCCCACTGTCCAAACAATGAAGATAGTAAATACAGCTTTTTCATGTATTGGTTTCTATAAACATATATAACGTACCTCATGTCGTATTTTTAGGTTGTCGAGTACTTCGAGCACGAATTCTGGAGATTGTGTTACGACAAAGGTCCTCACCCCCCCCAACACCCCCAACATGATTTTCAGAGACCTTGTAGAGATTTGTGACACCATCATAAGACAAAAAGATGGACGTATCCTGGTCTTCATTCGGACCAAGCTTGTCAAACAATTCCTTAACCATCCTATCCCTCATCCGCATCATATTTGATTTCTCTGGAGTCCATGGAATGAATTATAATTGTTAGTGATAGTGAAATGTTGGATTTAGGAGGAAATAATCTCACGTAATTTGCTCATATAGACAAACACTCCAAAACCGAAAATAACACACAAAATACTTAAAAGCTCTCTAAGTACAATTTACTTATTCTTCCTAGTATAATTTGCACACCTATTGATAAGGCTCAAATTAAAATGTAAAACATTGATAAAACTAAGTCAAAGATAGCAACATGTGCTTATATATCACTTGTTAGTTGACAAAAATTTGAGAAATTGCTTTTTCAAAAGCTTGTTGTGGCTTATTGTGAGTTTCAAAATGCTTTTTGAGTGTTGATTATTGTTCTTTGAGGTAAGTGCCTAATCTGTTTTGAGGATTTAAAGCTATAAGGTTCTGTTTGTGGGCTTATTTTTAAGCTCAAAAGTAGTGGTTTTTTAAGACTGAAAAAAGTTTTCTAAGTGTTGAAAAATGAACAAACAGTTTTTTCATCAAGATTTTTAAGGGCTTACTTGTATTTCAAACTCCTTTTTGATTAATGATTATTGTAGCTTATTGTTAGATCTTTTTAGTGCATGAATGAACAGACAATTCGTTTGTGGCTTAAGGATCATCAAGACGCGGCTGAGCGTTTGGCTGCACAACAAACTGCAGCTTTATAGGCACAATTTGAGGCTTTACGGGCTGAATTATAGGCGGCTATGGGTTTGCTCCATGTTCGACATGCCGGAGGTGATCAAGGATCACTGTTATCGAGATCTATGCGCTAGGGACGTTCCTAAGTTTCAGGAGTCGATCCTGGAAAGCTGGTTATTTTACGTTAATGGAATATTTTTATTTGGTTAACACACCGGCGAATCGCAGAGCTTATGGATCGTTAGGGGATTTAATCTTGAAGGGGCTGTTGCGGAGTGGTTTCGTTGGATGACACGGAACGGGTTGATTACCGATTGGGCGAGATTTGAGGAAAGTGTTAGGAATCGGTTTGGTCCTTCAAAAGTACCGGTGGATCCGATAAGCGACGCGTGTCTAAGTGTTCGTTGCAATCCTGGAACGGTTGCAGAGTATCAAAGTGAGTTTGAGAAACTCATGAATAGGTTCACGGATAATCGAGAGGGCCTTACTTACCTCTTTTTTTTATATCAGGGCTCAAGGGTTGACGTTTTATTTTGACTTTGCTTGCTTATTTGACAAACGAGAGTTAAGTTGGTGTCAAAGGCCTACGACCCTGTTGCGATGCGTTGCATTGGGATCGTGTCACCGGAGGCGCGATTGGTGGGGAATCAAAGTGGGAGTTTCTGTTTACAACACAAGGCTGACAGTAACAAGCGGTGGGTTCAAAAGGGCCAGCGCGCCTGTGCGAAGCATAGCAATTGTGGAAAACTCCATTACTTCCCACACCTCACAAGGAAATGTTAACCTAATGGGAAGCCACTTGCTATCAAATGGATTTCACCCGCCGAACGTCAGGAGCGTCTGAGTAAAGGGTTGTGTTTCAATTGCGATAATAGGTGGACGCGGGGGGCCGGGCGGGGCAATAAGTGTAAGGGTATGTTTTTGTTGCTCATGACGGATAATGAGGGGGAATCCGGTAGAGAGTGAAAGCGGGATTGGCCGCGGAAATGAACGTGGAGGCAGTGGTGAGAGTGGGAGAGTGGCGATATCTCTATTCTTAATTCATTGGTGGGGCATGGCATCCCGCGTTTCCTTCAGCTATGGGGGAAGATTGGTACTACCGGAGTGCACGTACTCATTGATAACGGGAGCACACACAATTTTGTTCGACCCGATGTGGTGGAACGAATGAGGCTACCACTTCAGGCAAACTTCTAAAGCTTTAATGGTTTAAGATTATTGGATGTGGGGGAGTCGTTGATATGTTGATATAGTTTGCTCACGGGTGATCTATTCAGATGAATTGGATTGGACGGTGGGAGGTTCGAACATTTGTTGTTATTGCCTACGCAAGGACCTGACGTCTGATGGTGGTGTATTACGTGGTTTTATAGAAAGGTTAGGGGGAAAAGTTAGCAATGACTACAAACTACAAATAAGGAATTCACCTCTATTGTAACACCTACTTACTCGTTGAAGGGGGAATGAAGCATGGCGCATGAAGAAAAATATAGCATCCACCGATGCAAGCATTGTTGGATATGGAGGAAGTCTATGGAGTTTATGAATGTCACGGCTATGCTTTGCAGGACGAAAGTGACGAGGCTACTTTGTCAGTGTCCACGACTTCTGGACAGCCCGAGCTCGACCTTCTCTTAGCTCGGTATGAGGGTCCTTTTCTATTACCAACAAGCCTACCACCGAACCAGTTAGTGGATCATCGAATTCATTTGCTACCTAACACTAAACCGGTGAATGTGCGGCCATACCGTTACCCGCATTATCAGAAGGGTGAGATGGAAAAGTTAGTGAGTGAGATGTTGAGTCAAGGAATTATTCGCTTCAGTTACTGTCCTTTTTTTCTCTGGTCTGTACTCGTCAAAGATTAGAAGGTTGGGTGAGACTATCGTTTTTTGTGTTGATTACGGCGCCCTTTTTTCTTAATTTCGGATCACGGGGGAAGGACAAGGTTTCCAATTCCCCTACCGGATGATCGGAAATGTTTGTGAATTAGGTGGAGCTTGCATTTTTTACTAAAATTGGATTTAGGGCCCTGGTTAACCATCAAAATTAGGGTTGCCATAATGACAGGGGAAGTGTACAAGAAGGGCCTCCTTTCCGGAACACATGGAGGGGCAATTACGGAAGTTTTTAGTCATGCCTTTTGGAATAACATGGCACCTTCCACATTTCAGTCGGGACTATGAAATTGGTTGGTTTTCTCACCTACGTGCGTAAATTTGTAATTGTATTTTTTGTTGATTATCCTGAGTTTATTGTATACCCTTAGTTCGCATTTGGAACATTTGGCAGAGTGCGTTTTGTTTAGGTGTTCTATTATAAAAGAGACCAATTTTACGGTGATGAAGCTTTCTAAATGTGTATTTTCGGTACCGGGAGGGGGGAAATTTGAGTACTTGGTGGCATAATTATATCAGCTCGGGGGTTCTGCTGCAAGTGGACTCCAAAGAAGGTATCGGCTGTACGGTGATTGGCCGTGGCGGTTGGGTTCCTAAGGGAATCAAATGGCAATTCGGGGGATTTTTAGGTCTCTCGCGGTGTATTATCGCGATTCATTCGGGGGGTTCATGCGTCAAGTCGAGGCTCCTTAATAGACTTGCTGAAACACGGTAAAGGGTTCAAATGGGGGGACGCGGCAGAGGAGGCTCAGGCGCTTTTTGAGCACTTTAAGCAACAATTATCTTCATGCGCCTCTATTTAAATCTTCCCAAATTTTATCCAAATGTATTTGGGTGGGGTCGAGGCAGATGTGTTTGGCGGGGGTATGGAATCGGGGCGGGTGGTCTTGTGTGATGCAAGGAAATCGGCCCATTAGCTATTTAGTCGTAAGTTGGGCGTCACGGGATTACGGCGGGTGGCTGCCACTTATCCAATAAAGAGTTGTTTTGCTATTGTGGAGGCTGTGTTATAAATGGCTCGTTAGTATTTGCTGGTCAAAGGTTTTTCTATAACGTAACGAGGAACATAAAAGTATCAAAGAATTAATGCAACAAGTAATTCAAACACCGCTCCAACAAAAGTATGTAAGGAAATTAATAGGGTTTGACTTTGATATCGAATATAAACCAGGGGCGGGGCACATTTAACCCATTTGATCAGGTTGACCCATTTAACTATTCCTTGATAAGAATTTCGAGTTTAGTTGTTTAAATGCATATATTGGTAAAAAAAACTAATATAAAAAGGCACAATAGTTGACAGAGGTAGAATCGGCATCTGTCTCGCCTGTGGTAGAATGTTAAGTATTCCTTGATACGAATTTCGAGTTTAGTTGTTTAAATGCATAACAAAACTAACATAAAAAGGCACCATAGTCATACCTTTTTATCTTTCGACTTCTTTCAGTTCCTCGTGTTTCCTCCTTTTTCTCTACAATAGACCATTGCTAGTCTATCCTCACTCGATGATTGGTCTGAAGCGCACGTACGATTTCAAAAGTGCCACATACGTGTCTGCAATATATGATATGAAAATTAAAAGTTCTTCAATACATGGACACAAATCAAGACATCCTTATTCTATTTAACATATGAGAAAATAAATTGAATTTAAGTAAAGGCAAACCTTTCGATTGTGATGAACCGAGACAAAGTGCCCTCCATCTTTGGTCACTAACATTCTGTTCACAAAATCTATGTCATTGTGATAAAGAAACAGAAGTGCCAAGTATTTGCATAATTTTTATTGTATAGTATAGGATCAAATATCAAACCTTTTCGAAGCCACCTCGTGACGTAACTTTATAAATAAACAGTGTAATCTTATGCAACTCAGTAACTGAACCTGAGTTCCAACCTTTTGATGCGGAATAAAAAATAACGGCACTACTGAATAAAAAATACTGCATCTGAATTTAATAATTTGCATTTTTCATTTCAAAATGTCGTTGTATCGACAGTTGAAAAAGGGTATGTTTAACATTACAAATATGATATATGAATACAGACTCCAGCCCATGAGCTGCACAATCTCAGTTCCTCGGTTTATTGTGACTGCGTTGCAAAGCTGCGTGCCTAGATATAGCCAAATGACCTATGGGTATACGGTGTATTCGTGTTTTGTAAACTACGCCTTTACTAAAGGTTTTATAGTTTTTCATCATCGCCTTGATATCTTTTTAATCAGGCCAAAGTGAGCCTAACCTTTTTCACATATCAATACGACGTTTTAATAGTCTGCGCTTGTGGAAGTTGCTAAGGTGAGCAATTGTCTCTCTCTACCATCCTTCCACTTTTTGCAAAATCGAAATATCGTAAGCATTTAAAAATAGAAATGCAGATATATATGTGATACCAAACACCCGCCATGGCTGCAACCACAATCCATATGTGGCTACCCCGCCAAGATACGGGCATTGGTAAACAATGCGTAATCACAATATGTAAGCAATTTATTTATAACTATACTATGGAATATGTCGCTCGACGACAAAATAACGCCAACCCATTGTTGGGCTAACTTCACCCTTTTTGGTTGCAACCACAATCCAGATGTGGCTACCCCGCCAAGATACCAAAGGCTGCTTTTAACCAAACCCAAAAAATAAAGATTTTCAACCAATTATATCAGCATCAGTAAGTTTTCTTTTTGCTACCACAATAGGTGTGGTTACCCCGCCAAGATACCAAAGGCTGCTTTTAACAAACCCAAAAAATAAAGGTTTACAACCGTTTATATCAGCATCAATAAGTCCAAACCCTCAACTAACCGACACAAACATGGAGAAGTGGATGACAAACATAAGCGCATCCAAAAGCTAGATACCAGATTTTGATTTATTATCAAACAATCACTTTCCGAAAACAAAACCAAACACAAGTTAATTCTAGTATCATGTTTGCACACGGAACAATACCTGGACGCACGAAGACCTGCAATCAAAGCTTCATCCGATGTTCCAATAAGACGACACAAATTGTATAGTACATCAATTGCTACGAACCAATAACATTCTTACAACACCACACCAATTAATTATCATTATGAAAATTAACACCAACCTTAATATCGTAATCCATAAGAATTAAAAACCCACTTCACAAACCACCAAAAGCGCGAAAATTTGAAAAATTAAAGAAGCGAGCATATGAAAAGTTGTAGATATTGTAGGCCTGATTCTCATGACCTTTTTTTTGCTTAATGCTCCATAGCACGTCATCTGATACGAACATATTATCCCATACTAGGCTCGTATCGGTTCATAAGTCCAAGTGTAGAACTCACTCAAAAAGCTAGCTTGTTTGAGGAGGGTACACCTGGACATTATAAACCATCAACCAATACCATAATTGGCCGATGTGGGTCATAACAATACCGCACTCCTTGAAGGAATACAACGTCCTAGGTTGGGTCCACGGCTGGGGTTCCGGTTCGATTCTCGGTTCCGGTTCGGTTCTCGGTACATTTGCTCACCCCTACTATCATATATGATCATTCAAAAACAGTATAATAAACACTTGAACTTGATATAAAAAAATCAAATACTATCATATATGATAATTCAAAAATATCATACATGAAAAATTCAAATACAAAGTATCATAAAGTAAAAATCATACTGTATATGATAATTCAAACATAAAGAAAAACAAAAAATCTTCTTCTTAAACTAAAATTCATCTTCTTCAAACAATTCTTCTTCATCAAATACACTTACTACTTCATCCTGGATCACAACAAATACTTCTTCATCTTGAACAAAACTAATAGAACTTATTCTTCAACAACTGATTGATTCAAATCGATTAAACCTGATAATTTGACAAAGTAAGCTAATAATCAAAAACTCATATGTGAAAAACACAGCTTATCAGTGTGTGAAAAATGCAAGAAATAAAGAAAAACGTGAGTTTAACAAATTAAAAATAAAAAGAAGTTATACCAGATGCATCGAAGGATCGTGAAATGTGATGTAATTGTTGTTATGATCGATCAGAAAATGATCGTCGGTGTAGATCGACGGTAAAGATAGCCGGAAAAGTTTGGGAAAACAGAAAAAAGATCGTAGGTGTAGAGAGAGAAAGAAGATGGACTATAGAGAGAGAAACACACACTATCAGTGTGTGAAAAATGACGGGATAGAAAAGAAAAAGAGTTTATATATTGGACAAAAATACCCCATGCAGTGTAAATGATAAATCTAATTTCATCCGTTGGATGAGATTAGATGGAAGGTGGGGATGAGTCCCCTAGTATCTTAGCAAAATTTGGTATCCAAATGAACTTATATCACTAAAGAAATGGAAAGTGTAAGAAAATACATCTAAGTGATGGAATTAAAAGTATAAGAGTAACAACATTCTAGTTATTAATGCTATTGGTGCATTCTTTGCTTGAAAATTTCTTCGATTGCATCGATAAATGTTGAAAGATTTTGGCAGACCTGTACATCTAAGGAATTCACCATTTCCTGAAAGAACGTAGATTGATTTAGTCTGAGGAAATCAAGTAGTGGTTAATATAGCAGATTACAAGTTTTGATTCAACTACTTGTTATATGGTTGTCTCAATTTAAATTTTATATCTTTTATTTTGTTTCTTTGAAGTTTAAACAGAACTAAAGTTCAGATCTGAGATTAAAGGGTTCAAAATGAAATTAAGCCCCACAACGTAAAGAGATTAAATAAAGATTGTATCCAAGTATTTTCTCATTGACAAATGAAATCAGCATGACCACATCGATATATCACAAACACTTTCTTTTTCTTAATGACAAACGATAAAATTGAAAGAACCACTTATTAATCAAATTTATGATTATGTGAACTTATGTCAGCATTACATATATGATCAACTTCAGTTGCATGAAAACTATATACACGGGGCAAGCTTCAAATATATTTGATAAAACAAAAAATCCTAGTGACACAATGATGATATTATATGGAACGGATAACGTTGTACTGGTTTGGGTCAAAGCAGGCAAAAATATTGATACAGGTCAAATAGATTCGGTTGAGTAAATTTAGTTTCGGAGATAACTATGTAAAAATGATATATATATGGTTATATTACTAGTTTAACAAACTAATATGCTTAAATGAACCGATTCAGGAGGTTGTAAACATTAGAATACTATTTGAGAAAGTTATAACCCGTTTGACCTATTTCATTATAAGCCAATGTACCCGTCAAATGGGTTGAAATGATCAACTTTACTACTATAAAATTCCTTCAATAAGGGGCAACATAAGTTAGAAAGAACATATTAACTGTTACTGAAAGGAAATATTTGCAAGAGCTAAAACGAAGCACACAATTAGAAATGAATGACTAACCTCAACTTTGCAAATAAAGTTAGAGAGTAACCTCCTTTGAAGATTGACTTGAACCTTTTAAAGATAATAGCTTTAATGCAGAATTAGCAATTGGCCACCCTTGAGGTATCTTAATGAAAGCATCAATGCCATCCACCATATGAGCCACAATCATCTCATCTCTGTCTTCATACTCGATTTCAAACAAACAGATTAAGGGAGCAAAAGATACAGTAGAGCAGATACGGTGAAATAAAATCAAAATCTCACCTTGACTTGCTTGCAGCCTTAACTAAAGACCTCCTCAATGTGCTTTAAAACAATTTTATCCTGCACTTTTCTTACAAACCACCCCAGTGAGTTCTTATTCTCAGGCATTGGAAGAAGAGAAAACTGGTGTCTGCAAGCATAACGAATCGAAATTTCCAATAAATGAAAGCAAAAATGTAGAGTACAAATGCATTTTCAACAGATAATGCACACATGGTTGGGTCCATCATATGTAAAGTGAGATGGCACTATGGATGTGAAAAGCAAAATTTCAATACGTTTATAAAAAATCCTCATAGGTAGAGCATCAGATGTAAATACGATCATGATTACAAGTGGTGAAGTAACTTACTCAAATGACTTGGCGGCATCCATAATTTCACCAATATACACATCATTTGGAAAAATCTGAAAGAAAAATGGCGAGCATCAAAAGCTGAAATTATCAAATGGTGTATAAGATTGGTGTTGTTTATGTAGAATCACAGTACTGAAACTAGAACTGCTAACTAATATTCGTAACCAGCATCATTTCGCTTATTTAAGAAAAACAAACAAAAATACGTCAGCGTTCCTTAGTTCCAATGTGCCATCCAAAAGTTCGATAGCCAACTCATGATTCTGCTCAGGCAAATCGGCGTCCGGAATATACGTTCTTAGAGACAACCTAATTTGGTTCCCTTCATATTCAATGACTTCAAGACCAGTCAGTGCGTCTTCGATCTTTAGAACACCTTCACACCTGCGTGTTTAAGAGGAAAATAAACATTTAACAGCAATTACAAAAATCTAAAACCATATGCACCTCTTAAGTATCCTTGCGATACCTTCTAAAAGTGTAGTCAATATTTTCTAATGTCTTCAAGATATCGTGTTTCTTCTCAATCAGACTATTCAGCTCCAAAATCTTAGGGGGGAAACATAATAGCATAAACGAAATAAGCTATAACTAATTAATATTTACAAGGCTATATTATGGGGGTGTTTGGGTAAGCTTGTGTGTTTCTAAAACTCCCAATCCTAAAGATTATGCTTATTAGCTTATTTCCTTCCCAAAAATGATATAAGCCTTTTCACGTAAGCTTAACCAGACATCTTCAAAGTGCTTAATAGCTTTTCCAGCGTAGAATAAGCTATTGAGCACATAAAATAAGCTTACCCAAACACCCCATATATGACAAATGGCCATAAGAGCATACCTTAAACTTGCAACCACCATGTGCACCATGAGAATCTGGTTGGTGTTCTACCATTGAAGAGCATTCAAGACGAGCGTCTGCCTTTTTTATTTCGAGATCCTTGAACATAAATTAGATACAAAGACAGATGTCAGGCCATGTTCTGTTAATTGTAGTAAATATGCAGAAAATTTCAATACGTAAAAATAGTTAATTTCAAGTCCATGTTAAAGATAAAATTTACAAAGTTAGTACTTCCTGTGACTGTATGAACTCTAGAGAAGAACTTAGTCCTTCGAGATTGCTCTGCAATCGGATAGAATCTGCAATCCAAAAGCATTGCGCAGGCAGTAAGTTTCATTAAGGCACCATTCCAAAAGGCAATACATCTTTAACTAAACAAGACGATTTCCCTCACCTTCTAAGTGACCCCAACTTCATCAGAGTTTAGCATTTTCAGCCTCGACAGATGAGAGTTCCCCTTTCAGATTCTCCAAATACGCATCTGTGTACACAAATTGTTACAATTAAGTATGTGGTGCCCATGAACCTTATGAAGAACAAAAAATTGCTTTTACCATCATCATCAAAAAATTCGTCAAATGGGGTGTTTGTCTTAGCATGAAAAACGAACTCTCTGTTTGGACCGACAGAATTTATGATTGGCTTGTGAGCTTATTGAGAATGTAGCAAGCTCTTATTTTCGGGGTTTATAAGCTTATAAAGTTCATAAGCGCAAGTGGATAAGCTTATAAGCCCAAAAAATTGAGCTTATGAGCTTATCAAATTTTCAGTAAGCTCATAAGCCTATCAAATAAGCTAATACAAACACCCCTTACTTATCATCCATCTTAGTTGCTACTGCTTTAAAACTAACGTCCTGTTGCTATTACAAAAAAAGTTAACATTAAAAAAAGTTAGAAACGTCAATGTCAATTTCACATTTGAAACGGACTGCGCTTATGCTAGTGGTGTCATAACATGAACTATGAACTATTCAGTATGGACAGAAAAAATGATCACTTATAATCCATCTTTTCCGGGTAATAGTCAGGCGTTCTATTTACTTATCATCCATCTTAGTTGCTACTCCTTTAAAACTAACGTCCTGTTGCTATTACAAAAAAAGTTAACATTAAAAAAAGTTAGAAACGTCAATGTCAATTTCACATTTGAAACGGACTGCGCTTATGCTAGTGGTGTCATAACATGAATTATGAACTATTCAGTATGGACAGACAAAATGATCACTTATAATCCATCTTTTCCGGGTAATAGTCAGGCGTTCTATTGTTCTAACAACCAGAATCGTGGTGGTTCCAAGCAACACAAGTTTAGTGTATTTCAATTTTACATTAATGTATATAATAAGTCTCACGTGTCAAGCATATTTTCACATGAATTCCAATCAAACACGCTTACACGCAACTCTTCAGCTTTTTGTCGAACCAGTGTTGTAAAACTCAGACTGCAGGCGAGGTAATCAGCTATTACTTGCTAGAAAGTCAGTCACCAAGGCAAGTTGAGCAGAATCGACCAAAAAAATTGGTTCGGTCAAAACACAATCAAACTCAGTCTGAAGTTACTACAAAAGCGTGTAAATATTTCTAGAGTCCTATGAACAAGTGTATGGTCCTATAATAAACATAAACTTTGGAAATCTATATACAAAGATTCCAATCCGACCACTCAAATACCACCTAGTGAACTATAATAAAAAACGTAACATACATCACATATATCATCAAATTAGTACATAAACCATACCGAAATCGTCATCTTGTAACGACCGAACATACATATAACATGGTTGTTTCAAGGGGCACACTAGTTTAGCGCGTTTCAGTTTACATTCATGTTTGGAATAAGTGCCACATGTAATTCATATACAGTTTTGTAAAACTCAAATAACAAGGCCACATACAAAGTCAACGACACAGGCGAGTTGAGTTCAATCGGCCAAAAAAAATCGGTTTGGTCAACTCTGTGTTTAACTCAGTCAAACTCATTCGGTTTGAACAATTGTTTTAACTGTCTCTAAACGTATTGTTATGGTCCTGTTAACATGTCTCTCAGCATATATAAAAAGTTTTAATCCGAGTACCCCTCGCCTAGGCCGATTATCTCTACAAGGTATCCAACAGCTAGCGTACCGCCTAGCAAGCCTTACAACCACACATAACTCTTCAACTTATGTGAAAGCGATAACAAGTCAATGAATACAAAAGTTCCGCTCCGCCAAACATAACAATTCTTCACTCATAACCAAAACTAACATACATATATAGCTTAGACAGGTAACATTCAATCGATGCTGCGGCATCTTTGCGCGAGTACAATGCTCGTGACACGTGTATATATATGGACTATACAATTAACATGTAAAGTATATAAAAAGCGATAAAGCGTACCGAAACCGTGGTCTGGTAACGCGGTAATTAAGACAAATTATTATACTAACCTAATCACAAAATGCATAACAATCAATAACTCTTAAAGTAAGTAAGTAAGTACCTGAAGGTGAGAAACACATTCTCTGAGCAAATCACCATCATCCTCCTCATCGGAAGCTAGAAATTCGGAAAGTAGTTGTTTGATTCGACTACAGTTAGTTATGAGTAAATGATTAGATGAAAATGAAAGAGTGTAGATTAATGTATAAAAGATGTGAAATGAATGTACGTACTTGTTAATGAGACAAGTACAACCAGTTCCACGTAGTAGTCATGTTTTCATCTTATTCCTAATATGGTCATCTCAAATTACTCGACTACTCAACTTCACTCATTTTTTTACACGTGTCTAATGCTCAACTTAATTAGTGGCCAACTTATTTTTGTCCTATTAACCCTCAAGTGCTCGACTGACGGCTACTCAACTTGCAAATGCTCGAGTCAATTATTCCGTACTTTTGTACCTATTTGCTTTATTGCCTCGGGAAAGCACAAGTCAGTTGTTTCTCATACACATGTACGCACAGAGGTTCACCGTGAGGTAGATGTACGTACCGAATGTTCACCATGATGTTGAAAAAGGTTTGAGTGTACGAGAGCTTTTAAAGAAGATTATGATGTTGAAAAAGGTTTGAGTGTACCAGAGCTTTTAAAGAAGATTTCTGATATGCAACGGGATTTTCAGAGTCGTATAACCACAGTTGA
>BQNB010156192.1:0-15296 GCA_026074375.1 Tanacetum coccineum | reverse complement strand
GGGATGGAATTCGAGGTCTCTTCCACTTGTTTTTATGTTGTAAATTGGTTGCTGAAATGTAGATATTACACCGTAACACTTATAGTTACGGTGTAATGAATTATGTTGTGTGCAACGATTACGCTAATCAATTCTAGTAATTTTCAAAAGTTTTACCACATAATTATGGTGTAACTAACTCTGATGGTTACGCCGTAATCTCTTCCTGTAAATCATTAAAAATATTTGAAATCTTACAAAACCGTGTATATTGGTAAATGATCTTTGTGGGTATATTCTCTCAAAACCCTCACGAGACTTCACTCCTCCACTTGGGCCACCACGTGGTTTAAAAGGCTTGTTGCATATGCTAAATACAACCGTGATTCCTAAGAAAGTAAGTTAGGTCTTGTATAGTTTTGTATATTCTGTGTTATGATGCTTTCTATCTTGGTTTATGCTTTTGGTATTAGTTTTTCTTACAACTATACAGGTAATGTACATAATGAGGTGCTAGGATATTAATCAACCTGCAAGGAAGCATTCTAAACCGGTCTAGTCGAATGCTATTCAGAAGGATGGTGGAGATATTTGAGATGGTGGATGTTGCTCAAGGAAGTAGAATTGGAGCATGGCTTAGAGCATGATGTCTCTTCATATTACTAAGCAAATCCAGGGGAGTCTTTCATTCTAATTCTACTCTTGTTCTTGAATTTTCATTTTCTTAATTGTACAACAGGGACATTGTACAAACCAAGTGGGGAGATGGGAGTAGAATTATCACTTGACTAATATTTGCCTTCGATTTTCTAGTTTTCATTAAAAAATTATGCCAATTTTAAAATTTTGACATGTTTTTCATAATAAACTAGAATTAATCTTTGCCCGGCGCACTATAACCCTTTATTCCAATTGGTGAGGTTAAGCCTAATAATTCCGTTTTCATCTATTATACAGGAATCCACAAAAAATATGAGTGTACCGGTAGTATTGTAGACTTTAGAACTTGGCATGTACATCATTTCAAGACCTAATTAATTAGTTAGAATAGGCAGTTCAAGAAGGCAACATATTAGGAATTCACCCAAATAGTCTTTATATGTGTGTTTATCGATTTGTCATACTGACTTGTCGACCTCCTCGTGTTAAACCATTTGTTACACTTAATGTTAGTGCAAGATACCCCTAGATCACCTTGTTAAGCCAATCCCTGTTTAAACCTTATATGTTTAGTTACACCATTTCACCTTAGCCTACCCTGTACTCTTTATTTTCTTTGTGTTGAAATCTTTGGCTACTTAAATCCATGGTTCGAGGGAATGGGTATGAAAATTTTATGCATTCGTAGAAGACCTATCATTAATGATCCATAAAGACCCCCATGTATCATCACTTTTGATATTGTTTATCTCAAATGGGGGGATGTGTATATTTTATCAAATGCTGCAGGGGCAATAATAAAAGATATAAACTCCTGTAGCATTTTCATGTTTAAAAAGAAAAGATGGTGCAACTATAAGCCATCTTAATGATTATGAAGAATGGAGCTAGTAGCCCATTAGTAAAGATAAGATTTTCAGACTTAGACACTTGGACTTATGGATGGACAGTAGCTAGATATGACAACCTTAGATTGTTTTATTTGTTTTGTGTTTTTATTTAACAACAATTATTGTGTATCTTGTGTCTTATCCTACCCTATATCGTTCTACATCTCAACCACTGGTTTTGCTCGAATGAAGAATTTGATTGCAATCATGTATGTCTATTATATTGTTATGGATGTGTATATGTGATTTTGTCACCCTTATTGGTGTAACGCTTTTGGGTAAGGATTGCAGGATGATTTACCTTGTTAAACCTGTTTGTCACCCTTGTTGCCTTTAAGACTATTTAGACCCTAATTCTAGCTGGTAAAGATTTGTGTACTTGACAAGCCTATGATAGAATACATGCTATGACTGAGCAGTTGAGTGATCACCAAAAATGAAACACATAGATTAGTGAGAGTATGAGTGTGATTTGTTTTTTCTTTCGTGAGGTGCTCGGTTTAGAATTTTCTAGCATAAGTGATTTTTAAATTCATATCTTCCTTAAAAACCTAGGGAGATATCTTATTGAGAATTATTTAAAAGGTTCTACTTGAGGGCAAGTAGAAGTTAAGTGGGGGGATATTTGATAATATCAAATATTTAATACTTTTATATATCAAATTCCCACTTTTATTGCCTTACTTTATATCATTTTTATATGAATTCGGTACTTAATTCATTTATATTTCGAATTCAGGTAAAAGGCATTGGAATGGAAAAGATGCGGAAAAACGGATTTTTATATCAAACCAGCATTATGGAAGAATTACGGCATAATTATGGAGTCCGTCGTAATATTATTACAAGATAAATAATTCTTAGAAGACTTTACGGCGTAACGTCACAATGGTGTTACACCGTAATCATGTATTAATAAAGATTTGGTGCTGACAAGGCATTACGGCGTAACGTCCCGTACGAGTTACGCCATAAAATATTATTATGGAAATAATATTTTTGCTGACTAAGGGTTACGGGGCAACGTGTTGATAAGATTATGCCGTAACCAATTTTATACTTGAAGATGGAATGCTGCGTCAAAAGGGTTTACGACGTAACGTGGTCGATAACGTTACACCTTAAAGTATTACTCATCACAAGGACTAATATTGTGTAAAATTCATTAAGTTTCACTTATATTTACAAACTGATCATGAAGCCGAGGGACTATTATTGCCAAGATTGCAAACTTCATATTGTAGTATATATATGATTTGATGATTCATATATTCATTATTCCATCTCGTACAGTGGTGAGCCGAAAGCAAGAAAAAGGAGAAAAGAAGCAGACGTAGTGTATAAGGCAAATCCTTCGGGGTTTGCCATGACGTTCGACTAAGGGGTCGAGAGCATTAATATAACATAGTTTGTAATCAAACTTCAATTTATTTTGGTCAATATAATTTAATTATTATTTTGATTAAGCAGATCATGCGGTTTAATTTATTGTTGCTATGTTATTAATTGTGTTTTATTATGTGTTCTTGGCATTTAATTAATTAATTATCCTTATGATTATTAATTTATGATCTTACGGTTTTAGTTGCATCTTTATTAATTTATGTAGTATGTTTTGAAATCCTTGAACTCCCTGCTAGGTTTTGATATGAGGTTGAATGTGTACGAGGTTTGAGTGACCCGCTTAACCTTTGTACACATGATTGATTACATGAGACCAACACTTGTAGTTGTTCACCCTTTACCCATGAGGTTAGAGCCCTTAGCATTAATTCCCTGGTTAAGAGTGCGAGCTAATAGGAGACCACCTGTTAGATAAAGTATATCTCATAATTACAAGGTAAATTCTCCTTGTGAGTCCATTCTACTCAGTACACATAGGTTAGGTACATCTACAAAACTGGACCTAACAAATTTAGACCCCTTCTAAGGTTGTAATTAGACATTGCACATAAGATCATTGAATGCGGCTATCCTTCCTAGTTGTCTGTCACTATACCAATTCCCTTTTCGACGGCAAGGCTTACCACCCAAACATCCTGCAATAATTCTACTAAAACTCAACCATGCTTTCTTTACTGCTTTCTAGGTAAAATAATAAACCAATTGTACAATTAAAGACACAAACCGTTCTTTGGGTCGACACCTGTACTTAGCAATCACTACAGTATACACGATAGGGTAGACTTCTCTTTAGTGCGTAGGAATAGTCGAGGTAGTTAGGGTTTTATAAATGTAAAACCTGACGTAGTTTTTGTTAAAAGAAATTACGCATCAATATGAAACATTATTTCGAATGGGGGGTTTAGATCTAGGTGTTTAGAAGAGAAATGAATAGAGGTGGTGGGGCAAGGGTGGGATCGGTGGTGAAGGTGAATGCAGATCGACTACATGAAGGCAACGGTGGAACGGTGGCATGAAGGTGGCGACAGACCATTGTGGTAGTGATGTAGAGATGTAACTGTGAAATATTTGATTGATAAGAAAAGAAGATAATGTTAAAGTGAAAATGTGAAGAAGAGAGATTACTAGGTAGGGTATAATAGACTTTATGTTTAATATGTGCTTCCTGATTGGGAAAAGGTGGGATTTTTATGTCCTTCTACATCTAGGAAAATCTTTTGTATTAAGCAAAAAAGAAACACAAATTTGAACCTGTGTGGATAAAGAATTGTTACCACATAGCCATTAAGCAATAAATAAACACCCCCAAAATGTGTGATGAAAAACTTAGAAATGTACAAGTCTTGGAAACTAAATGTACAAGCCTTGGAAACTAAGAATCTTGACATTAAATTTGTGATTTGTAACATTTGATGACTTAACAAAAATATCTTGGTCGGGTTTAATAACATTAAATATGTGATTGGTAACTGATTTGTAATATTGAATTCTTAGTGGCTTATAAATACAAGGTTGACTCTAAAAAAACCGCATCTCATCTCATTCCCACATCTCATCTCATTCCCATCTAGGGCTGAGCATACGGACCGTTTGACCGGACCAGACCAGAAAACCAGGCCGAACCGGACCAGACCGAACGTATCTCGGTCCGGCCTCGGTCTGGTGTTTTGGACCAATTCGGTCTTCGGCCCGGTCCGGTCTTACCAAAAAACAAAATGATTATGCCTTATAGGACCGGACCGACCCGGACCAGACCATACCATTTCGGTTCGGTCCTCGGTCCGGCGTTTTGGACCATTTCGGTCTCGGTCCGGTCCGGTCTTGGCCAGTCCGGTCCGGTTTTGAACCGATGCTCACCCCTATTCCCATCAACTCCACCACTACACCACCGTCCTCCTCCACCAGCGAGCTCGTCCACGACTGTAACCCCATCAACATCGAAACACACCACTAAACCCCTCTACCACTGAATGCCGCCACCATTGTAAGCCATCTACCACCGAATGCCGCAACACCACTAGTGGAAATTGTAAAGGGGGGTGAATACGTTTCCATTTAAAAACTTAAAATATATATTATCAAGTTATCCATCAAGTTAGATGCAACTTCACTTCACGACACAACTTCACTTCATCGCACAACTTTACCTCACGACACAACTTCACTTCACCGCACAACTTCACTTCACTACACCTAACACGATCACAACAATCTAACTCTTCTTTCTATGAACACCACGATCTAACTATACTTTCTATGATCACCATGATCTAACAACTATACACACCATGATCACCACGATCTAACTATTAAACAAGTTTGGAATACATGGACTCGATCTATACATTGTGAATGTAAGACATGTCACGAATGCACTAACTAAACTACATAACTTCGTATCTTGATGATAACGAGAGTTCTTCTCTTGCACTTAGAGGAATAAGCTTGAATCACTTGAAAACAAATGTTTAAGATTAAATGATCAAATGATTGTAGGTGATGTCTAAACTGATTTTAGACAGAAAAGAATAGGTGCAAAAGGTGAGAAAATCAGTGGGGAACAGTCCAGTATTTATAGGCAAAATGGAGAGCATTTTTGTCTTGCCGCCCCCCTTAATTCATATGCCGGTCCCCTTAATTCATATGTCGGTCCCCTTATATTTAAGGGGGCCGTCCAGGCTTGGACGCTCTTTTTTTTAATCTTTTTCAGGAGAGGTGTTTTCTGAAACATTTTTAGTCGTTTTTAGGTAGAAAATTTGTATTCAAAATAGTTATTTTGAATAAAACATTTATTTTAAATGTAGAAAATGTTTTGTAAAAGTTATAAAAATGTTTGTAACATTTTATAAAAAATATGAGGTTGAATAAAAATTCCTTTGATCATAAAATAAATTAAGCATTTATTTATTCATACCTTAAGTGATGCATTGATGATTTGTGATCACGAGTAACTTAAGCACTTTACGTTATGTGTTATAAGTTACATGTTTGTCATCATCAAAACATGAAATATCGTAATATTTCTACCAACAATCTCCCCCTTTTTGATGATGACAAAATATGTAAACTATAATCCTTGAAACACAGAGGCGAGACTTATACTACACTATAATCCTTGAAACACAGAGGCAAGCTTGCATCATTCCCAGTGAAGTCTTGTTCCAATAAACCCCGTAAAATCATCCAAAGCTATCTATGTTGACACTTGAACACCCCTTGCATCCTATTGTTTATTGACTCTAGCAGATCCATGGATCAAATTTGTTACAAACTCTTAACCTACATCAAGGGTTAGTTTCGTGCACAAAATGATTATACTATTCTATATAAGGAGAAAAATTTATTGATGCCGCGGTCGTAGTAGGACTTTCTACACGAAGAAGTTTTGACAACTCCCTAGGCAGTGCACCTAATCGTTATAGTGTAGTATGGGCAAGACTCGAGGTAGTTTATCGTTCACTTGGAGGAATAGGTTGGGAATGCTTGATCATGGTCTAACAGAATTCTAAAGGGTTGAGGGAAGATTCTTTTTGTATTTTTGTATTTTATGAAAGCAGGTAAAATCATATAATTAGAGAGAGTGGTTTGGTTTTAGCTATTAAACTAAATAATAATCTAAACTAATGGTGATAACAATAAGATAAAATTGTGTTATTTAATCATGTATACTCCATTGAATGCTTTCTCCTAGTGTTGTTGCCTTATCACACTTATGTTGATCTATGTAATTATTTCTAAAGACATAAAACGAATTACTACGAACCAGCGTCTACTTAGTATGCCGCTAGAGCTAACACATCATGCAAGTAGTATGAAGGAATTTACACTGGCCCCTAGGAGTTTACTAAGTGCATGTGAAATACATTAAAAGTGGATCAACCATATTAGGGGGCAAGGTAGTATGAAGATGTACGATGGTATCCTTTCTACACAATTACGTTTCCCTAGACATATCAACAGCGATGCAGACAAAAGCTGGTTTTCTAAGACCTAATGTGCACATCCATCACAAGAAGCAACACCACTAAGATCTACATTCTAGGTTTCATACAATCATAAATAAACACAATTAAATTAAACCCCAAAATTTTTTACCCCAAATAAAACACAATTTAAAAAAAAAAATAAAAAAAAAAAAAAAAAAAAAAAAAACGTTAGCCAAGCATGTTAAGAATAAAGCAAGAGCAATAAATCACACAACACATAGACATATTGAATGATTAAGTAACCCTTACTTGATTAAAACATGATATGGAAGAGGTACAATAGGATTTTTAAGCCCTAAAATCATCTCTTACAGCTGCTAAACGTACTAGGGTTCGTACCCTCTTTTTATTCTAAAGTTACACACTCAAAACCCTAAATTCGGGTTTGTATATATAAGAAAATCGACACGACGGCGTCGCGTTTTAATCGTGACGCCGTCATAAAATGAATCTTCTAGATCTGCGTTTGAGTCGGTGCGGGCTGACGCCGTCTTAAAATATGTGACGCCGTCACTTGATGAGTTGTGACGGCGTCATGTATGGCTTGTGACGCCATCTTCGGGCTCTGTGAGCACAAATCTTCAAGAGTCTTGGTGTTGGTTTGTAATCTCGTCCGTTTCTTCTCCAAATGAGCCCAAGTCACGTGTAATTCATCCAAATGTCTTCCAAATGAGAAATACCTGAAAAGGAACGATTAAGTACCTATTTTGGGCATAAACACATGATTTTGGGGGTTAAACGACCCCGAAAAAGTGTATAAAATGACACCTCATCAAATACCCCTACACTTGGGATTTGCTTGTCCTCAAGCAAATGGGCTTTTCTATCTAGACAATAACAGTATGAGGGGTCATTTTACCTACTATTTAAAAATATTCTACAACACAACCTTCTAGACCTCGTAATTAAAAGCACGAAAAGTATATACTAGCACCTCACATAAGTGTTTGGGATTCTCTCTTTCACTCGGGTGTATAATGAATTATAACATATGGGGGAAACGGAAAATCACACTCATTACCTGTCATAGCATATAAATTACCATAGGCTTGGTAAAGGATCAAACCTCCACCGCTAGGTGCAAGTATTATTCATTACTATCTAAGAGGTCTTTTAAAGGGTTGTGGGGTGTAGGTGTAAGATAACATATAATGGAAACGGAAACGGATGGGATACATTTGGGTGGTGACTTTGGGTGAATTTGGAGTGGAAGGGTTAGCTAATTATTTTTACGAATACACGCTGGTTTGGTTGCTAAGCCAAGACTCGGACGAAGATATACAAACTCTACACAACTCTACATCAATCTCTTTCTTTTTCTTTTCTCATTTTTTTTATAACATAATACATCACATGGGAACCATACACTTTGAGTTTTACATGCTTGATATTTACAATCTAACTATTGACCCAATTTGAGGTGGATCAAAACAACATGGATATCATTTGACAAACATATAGGGGTATTGACTTAACTTTTCTTCCCCATTCTTCGGTGAAATAAATATTACCATGAATCCTAATCGTCCCAAAACTGTATTATAAGGATAAGGACTTAGGAACCATATACTCAAATAATTAACTTGGGTTATCACAATAATGTATTAAAGGTGAGTACATATAAGGTAGGCTAAGGCTTTTTGGGTGTAACGATTGGTTTAAGGGTGTCAATACTCCTCATTAATAGTTCGGATTAACCAGTACGAAAATTATGTGGAACGTGAAAAAGGATAGGCTCGGATGGTTTGTACTTAGGGTTATCTGCAATAATGGTGAGTGCTTGGCAAGGGTGTGGAATAGTTATATGTTCTGTGTGGACTTCTTAACAATTACAGGGTTTTTAAAAACATGGTTTATTCCGAATGCCTTCTTATGACAAGCAATCATAATATTACTATGCGGTCTCGGGATGCTTCACTAAATACAAGTTCCTTAGGAATTTTATATGCTACCGATAACTATATGATTTTACTAACACCAGGACATTCAGAAAAAAGTGTGTCGAGAAAGTGAGTCCACAGTGACACATCGTAACGATGGAATAGAACACTGTGATGTCACTCTTAACTCGAACCGGGTAAAGAAAAAATCATCTTAGGTTACCGATGATAGGTACCCGAATTCCTAAATATCTAATGGCGAACCTGACATTTTTGGGGCGGAATTTTAAGGGTTTTTGTGCTAGTCATACAAATTCCTATCCATGGGACGCTACTAATACTCAGTTTTCGTTGGTATGTGTCGTAAAAAAATTTAAATTTTGATAAAAATCACTCTTTTTATGCTGTGTTTCGATATATTATCCATCTTTTTAAGGACAAATCAAATGACAAATGAAAGAATAGTTTCTAAGGCTTATTTCCCCTACACTTATTTTGAATTTGTCTCATATGTTCTTGATGTAGCGTAAAAAAGAAAAGGGGGAAAGAAACAAGGAAAAGAAAAACTAGTACTCCTTGTATACTCAATAATGGAGAAGAAACATGCGATAGCTGGTTTTTTACAATCGTTCTCCGGAATCATCAATGAAATTCCTAAGAACTTCAAGCTTCTTTCATCAAATATAACCTGTAATCACAAGAAGAAAAACTATAAACATAAATGTGTGATGTTACCAATATACAATTTGAAGATTAGGTTAGACTCGATAAATAGGATGAAAGAATTGTTAAACTTATTAGGTTTTGCAGGTTTACAGCAAAATAATACATATATTAAATGTCCTACAAGTTTTATTTTTAAAAATAATTAAAAACTTTTAAGATTTTCTGGACCTGGGCGTTTTGACGCCGTCTGGGTTGGTGTGATCGTAACACGTGTCATCGGTGACGTCGTCACATGTTATCGTGGACGCCGTCTTCACATGTCCATCTAAGGAAAATAAAATTTTGGTTTTGATGTAAAATTTCATGCACTTGCTTCCATAAGTTTAGTTCTTGTATAATGTTGTTATAAAACCTGGAATTAAATTCATCATATGACTCGTACTGCACGCGAATTAATCTAAACAATTCATTTAATATGTTTGAATTTGGCTCAAAAGCCGGATAAATTCCCCTACACTTATTGTTTGCAAAATACCTTTGATTGAAATTAAGACGAGGTTAAAGACAATGCAAAGCATGATTACAAGATAATTCAAACATAATAAAACAAACAGTGAAGAATTAAAACACACATGACACTCCTAATATGCGGGAAAAGTAAATTGGGTTGCCTCCCAAGAAGCGCTTTTCTTTATTAACGAGTCTTGTAGCTAGACTCGAAGTCACACGTCCTTACGTGACTTCTCCTTGAAGCTTGATGATACTTATGTGGTTGGTTTTGAGTTTTTCAATTGTCTCCCTATCTCTTTTGTAACTATGTCCGAGATTCATGCAAGCCTTGTAATATCCTTTTCTCTTTTCAATGATATGCTTAAATCCTATTTTTCTAACCTTTAAGCTATCCACGAAGAATGCTTCAAACTTATCCTTTTCTAAGGGGGATACGAGATCTAACTCTTTTGTTCTTTGGGGCATCCTAAACACAACCTCATCGTCTTTCTGGGCAAACCTAATCAGTCCTAAAGACTCATCATAGGTGAGTTTAGATGTTTGTGCAAAAGGTTTTCCTAGGACAACTTCACTTAAGCCATTATCAATGATGCTTCCCAAATCTTCCAAAATCATAAGTCCCACTAAACGAGCATCCGACAAATATATGACTTGATTTTGGCTCTTCCAACGAAGTTGCAAAACTTGTATGGTTGGTATGGGTTCCTAACAGTGCTTGGATAGGGTTTTTTTGTATTTTGTTAGTATTAGGTTCGAGACATGTTGTTAATATAGGAGATTATAGATCTATGTACACCATGGCCCCGTGTAACTGGTGCCATTACACAAGGAATATCTTTTATACACAAGGGTCACCCATCCTACATCTTGGGTTCTTAGGGTTGAGAATAGGGGTTGAGGTTCTCCAAAGATTCCTTCATGGTAAGCTAGTTCTTTTTCTGTTGGAAAAATATTTCAGAAACAATTCTCCCTCAAAATTGTTTCTTCATTGCATTCTTAATTCAAGTTCCTTCATTCTATCCTTAGGGCAGAAAATCTTGGAGTCGAAAGATTGGTTGGTTTTTCACTGATGGTTGAAAAGGATGAGGAAGAGAATCAGAGTTTCTATCATTGTTATAGTTTGTTTTATTCGGCTGGAATTTAGTGCGAGTATTGTCAGGGGTTCCTGAGGAAAGGGTTAGGGTAGATGATGGACTTCGCATTTCCATAGTGAAGAGTGGAATAGTCAATGCAATTACGAAACAAAAACACATAAAGAAATGATAGACTACAAGATAAGCTAATGTGCTGAGAATTAAAAGTCTTATTGAAGGGATTCAAGCAAGTAGAAACTTAGCTAAAACTATGAATCAATAACTAATAATTCCTAGGGCGGCGGCGCCAAAAACTTGATGTGCGGTCATTGTAGGACTTCTACACAGAAGTTTTATAAATCCTAGGAAGTGCACTATTCGTTGTAGTGTTGTATGGGCAAGGAATCGGGGTTGTTATCGTTCAACTTAAGGAATAGGTTAGGAAGGCATTGATCACGGTCTATATATTTTTAAGGGTTGAGGGAAGATTTTTTTTTTTCTATATTTTTGTATTTTATGAAAGAGGTTAAAATTATATTGAGAGAGAGGTTTGGTTTTAGCTATTAAACTAAATAATAATCTAAACTAATGGTGTTAACAATAAGATAAAAGATTGTGTCTATTTAATCAGTTATTAATCCCTAGATTGCTTCTCCTAGTGTTGTTGCCTTGTCACACTTGTGATGATCTATGTCATTATTTCATAAAGCATGAACGAATTACACGAACCCACCGTCTACTTAGTATGCCGCTAGGGCAACGCACATGCAAGGTAGTATGAAGACTATTACATGGCCCCTAGGAGTTTACTAAGTGCATGCGAAATACATTAAAAGTGGATCAACCATATTAGGGGGCAAGGTAGTATGAAGACTGTTACCTGATGGTATCCTTTCTACCTAATCACGTTTCCCTAGACATATCAACAGTGATGCAGACAAAAGCTGGTTTTCTAAGACCTAACATGCACATCCATCACAAGAAGCAACACCATTAGGCGTGACGGCGTCACATTTTAATCATGACGCCATCGTAAAATGAATCTTCTAGATCTGCGTTTGAATCGGTACGGGTTAACGTCGCCTTGAAATATGTGACGCCGTCACTGGATGAGGTGTGACGGCGTCGTGTATGGCTTGTGACGCCGTCTCTAGGCTCTGTGAGCACAAATCTTCAAGAGTCTTGGTGTTGGTTTCGTAATTCGTTTCCGGTTCTTCCTCCAAATGAGCAAGTACGTGTAAATTCATCCAAATGTCCTTCCAAAAGAGAAATACTGAAAAGGATGTTAAGTTACCTATTTTGGGATAACTAATGTGTTTAGGGGTTTAAACGACCCGAAAAAAAGTGTATAAAATAACACATTATCACGATTATAGTGGATTGATTCGTTTAAAGAATTATCTTATGGGGAATATGCATTTAGAAAATCACTATCTGCTATAAACGCTTCAGGTCTTCAGCTTATTTAGTTCAAAATGTAACATATTTTGTGAATCAGCCAAACTTTAGGGGTGTCATTATGAAGGGTTTGATGATGTAATGATGAAATTGAGTTAGGGTTGTGATTAGAGAGTATATATTGAATGAAATTGATTAAATGAGTGAATGAAACCTATAATCAAAGTATTATAAACTTCCCTTAACATCATTAACGTTACCAGCAGTTGTAAGTTAATGCCTAGCAGCTATTTACTTCACCGCTAGTAGTTAGTTATGCACTAAAAAACATTAACTTTCCCTGGCAGAGTAGTAGTTTATGACCTAGCAACATTACCTTTGAATTCACCATGCATTATACTCCATTTCATTCTAATAAGCTTTTCCATCATCAAATTCACATTTTAGCTCACAAAAACTCTTTGTCTTGATTTCTGATTTCTCTCAATTATTTTTTACTCATAATTCTCTCTTTATGTATTTAACACTTTTTTGTTTTATTCTCACGACTTCTTCCAATTTCTTTTTCTTACCAATTACTCTATCTGTTTTTATCTTGCAAGCTTCTTTTCTATTTTTAAATTACAAATTCTCTCAATTCTGTTATCATCAAATCACTCTATTGTTTTATCTCGCATTCTCTCTTTTTGTTTTTAACTATAAAATTCTTCAATTCTTTTACTCACCAAATCACTCTATCTGTTTTTATCTCACACAGCTCTCTTTCTGTTTTTCAACTCACAAATTCTCTCAATTCTTTTACTCACCAAATCACTCTATCTGTTTTTATCACACAACTCTATTTCTATTTTTCAACTCATAAATTCTCTCAATTCTTTTACTCACTAATTCTCTCTTTCTGTTTTTAAACAACTCTTTCTGTTTTTATACTCACTATTTTCATAATCAAGACTTTAAAGATTGAGCATTCCAATACTAGCATAGCAAAAATATTGTATCTATTCTACATTAATGTTTTGTAAGGCAAATCTTACAACAATGCTTGTCAGTATGAATCTTGATCATTTAAATTAGTTTCTTTCTTGGAATCTACTTATAAGTCGTGTTTAATATCATTGTGCTTTTGTTTTGAATGAAAAACAATGTTCTGTTGATTGAGGAACTTAGTATGTTATTATCAATTTAAGATATTTGTATGTATAAAGTTATTACCATTATCATGCAATTGAATTTTGATTCCAAAGCACTTGGCCATGGCAACTTGAGCAGAAGATAATATTCAGCCTCTGGTATGGAATTTGCAAACATAGTCTGCTTCATGCCACTGCATGAAATCAATCTTACCAATGGAATGGACATATCAGTGTGTGACTTCTATCAGCTTGCTCCTGAATAATCATATCAGTGGATGTTTTCCAATCAAAGGTAAATCTTTTTCAGATACAAAATTGCCTATATTTTATTGACTTTTAAGTACCTAAAATTCTTTTCACAGCATAAAGATTTGTAACAATTTTGGGTTGAACTAGTTATTGCACAGGCACACAATGCAAACATAATTCAGGTCTTATGAAGTATCGGATACAAAATGAAACCTATCACTTGATTATATAAATGAACATTACTTCTTCACTCTTCTTCATCCTTGAGCAAAGCTTTTGAGTTTCCATAGGTGTGCTTGCTTTGTTGACTGTCAGGTAAAACTAATTTCTTCAAAATCTCAGTTACTATGTATTGGCTGATAAAATCCCATCATCCTTATGTTACTTGCCGTCTTAAGAGAATGTGAGTTCGCCATGAATCATTTGAAATCGTCTTATGATATCTTCTTAAATCTATGCATAATGATTTTTTGTTAGAGCAAATATGATATCATCTACATTCAATTGAACTAAACAGAATATACTTTGTCCCTTCTCGTTTCAAAAAGTCTTGTCGATTTTCCTATTGATATTCATTGTCTAACAATCAGTTGACACAGGTTTATACCAGCTTGGGAGCTTGATGCTTAGTCTAAGTGCTCTTTTCTTATTTGTTACTACTGGTATGTGTTAATTACACACATACCATTTAGTAAAAACGACTTAAATGACCAAAACGTACCATTTTGATTGACATTGTATTTGTGTGTTTTTTACTTATTTCTGCATGAAACGATATAGGACCAATAAGGACGGAAAAACAAAGCCAAAATGACAAAACCGAGCACGAGAATGAAAAGAGCGCGAAAAGTCAAGTCAAGTCAAAGCCAGTTAAAGACAAAAAAGAGTCAAAGTCAACCTCGGGACACAGAAGTGGAATGAGCATCAAAAAAACGAACCTAAAAACTAAAAAATGTCAAAGTGGACCAATCCGTACCCATTTTAGTTGGCCGGGTCAGACCACTACACACTTATAAACTTTAAAATCCCATTTAATCCAAAACCACTTACCCGGACCCAATCCAAAACCTCTTTTAATATTAAAGCCCAAACCTAGGCCCAATCCCCACATAACAGCGTTAAGCCCCAAAACCCTTTTCAACTTAACTACCATTAGTCCCTTAGGGACTTTCCATGCAATAAAGTCATACTCCCTCAAGGACTTAAATTGCCAACCCCTTAAAACTTACATCACCACAAAGGACCATCTATGTAACTCATCTATACAAGATGAGGGGCCAAGCCTGTCATTTCCCCAAACTTTCACCCAGTATCCTAAAAACCTTTTCCCGCCTTAACCCTGTTCACCCATCGTTTTCCCTATCCCATGCACTACGACAAATCAATATCACACACCCCCAAAACCATAACCCTACAATCACATGGGCTCAAGAGATAAAAGGATTGCCACCTTGCCAATCCTATGCTT
>BQNB010156191.1:7500-15296 GCA_026074375.1 Tanacetum coccineum | reverse complement strand
TCTGGAAGATTCGCCTGAGCTTTAGCCTCTTTTGAATAGCAAACATGAACTGCTTGCTCTTGATCACATCATTCTTGGTCCAGAACCTGGTATTCAACCCCGAATTGACCTTGTTAACCTTGAATTCCTTGACCCGATAGTCTAAGGCTTCATCAATTTGCTGTAGAGTCCCATCACTAAACTTGTAGATTTCATTGAAGTGCATGATCATCTGCATTCCATACTTGTCTCTGAACACCATGGCTCGTGGGGAGTCAAGAATCTTGTAATCGTGCATGAACTCGAGACCTGTAGCTTCCCAACGAGGTTTGGTGAGGTTCAGCTGAGTCTGGTAACTCTTTATGCCGAGCTGGAAGTCTTCTACACGTTTTCTGATAACCAAATTCCTTATCCATAAGTTGATGGCAGTAGAGAGAATCGTCTTGTCTTTGGTCGGTAGGTAGTTCAGGTGACCTTGAAGATTTAGCAAGTACAAGTCTTCAAAGTCACTCGTGTACAGATCTTTAAAGTCGCTTTTAGCAATAGTATATTCCTGATTATCTGCTCTTCGAAGGACTATCTTTTTCATGTAATCATACTTGTAAAGTGAAAAGACCTCAATTCTGACGACACTTAGGATTCTCATGTGAGTCCTGACAATAGCTCTTCGGTTGGTGTCAGCTGAGTGTCGGTCGATGTAGAATTGTTGCCTCTTGAACCACCAGTAAGAGATACCATATGATGTTGAGATGTCATACATATACTCTTCTTCAGCCCACATCTGATCAGGTACCATCTGTTCTACCCCGGCTTAACTCAGGATAAGTAATCAACTTTCATCTTTGTGATTGACAATGCAAGGTCTGTGCCCCTTGTGGGCCAAATTCTGTAGATACTCAAAGTCTTTGTTAAAGAAAGAATTTCAGTCTGAATCGTTGACCTGGACCTGGAGGACCACCCTATGGGTTGTAGGTCTTCTGTGACATTAAACCTGAGTAATCCTTGGTTTCCACCTGAGTTATCAGAAGCTTGTGACATCTCTCCATCTGTGAAATTATAGATGATCACGTCAGGATGGTAAGGCTTTTGACCACTTCAAAGCAGGACCATCAAATGTTCCGTTCTTTATATGTTGTGTGTGAGCTCTGTAATTCCTTGCTTCTTGCAGAACCAATCAATAAACACTCCAATATCACCGGTCTATGAAAGCAAAGAGTTCTCCAGTGGAGGTACGAAGCTAGAGGCCAAAGCAGATGCCCAGTTGTTATTGGGAACAACCAGACTTGATGAAGGAATGGACCAGGCAGGTTCAGGGGTCGCAGGTCTTTCTTTTTCGGAAAGAGGTTTAAACTATTCCTGATTTAGACTCACTTTGGGAATGTTCTACTGCCGATATCTTCATGTCAGACCATATCCTGAGGCTTCAAAGTCTGACTCTTCTTGCATAAGTAATCTTCAGGAACAGTTGAAGCAACGGAGCTTGATGGTCTGGATGTGGTCGTTGTCAGGCTGTGTATTCTGTTGAGGTTAGTATTTCTGGATAAGATGGAGCTGCGGAGCATTTAAGTCTGATCACCTCGATTGGTTGTGAAGACAGTGGTTAGTGGTGGAGGAGGATCATTGAGCGGGAATTAGGGTTCTGTTGTGTGGATTGCTCCTGATGCAACCAACGGTGGTGGAGGAGGGGTGGTGGTGACCCCAGCGGGGTTTGGTATCCTGCTTAATTTTCTTCTTTGTTAGCTCCTCAGCTTGTCTGCATCAATTTATCTCTTTCATCGAATGATAGACTTTTGTTAATGCTTCATATGCCATCTTGTGATCCTCGTGGCCCTTGTCATAATTCTCCTCCAGCATGTGTTGAAGCAGATCTCACTTCATGTCAGAGTAAGGAGATCTTTGAAGCAGAGCACGGAGAGGGGCTCTCATTTGCATGCTGAACTGATGCGATACCACCTCTTTCACCGATTCTTCGATTTTTCAGTCAATCTCCTGCGAGTCTATAAATTCCACTGTCTGCTCTCTGATCAATCTAGATAAGTCTTGAGTCTCTAATTAGTAGATCCTGTTCCCTTGCTTGTCTAGCCTTTCCTACTGGGCTTGATTTGCTTCCACCGGATCTGCTATATTCTGTTCCAGCTGACCGATCATCTGAATTAAGATCGAGGTTGAGAGCCAGGACCTTGTTTGTGGTTGAGGTCATTGGTGGTGGAAACAGTTGTTTGTTGTTGTTGTTTTCAGTGGAACTGTTGCTTGTTGTTGTAGCTAGGATGCGGGAACCATTGTGGATAATAGGATTGTGGGTTCGGTGAATCTATCACTGGATGGTGATTAAGGGACAGTCGAGGTATCCTAATGAATGGGAACGTCACTATGATTGGCCTCGCTTCAATATTGGTCTTTTTGGTTCGCTCTTCCTGGATTTCTTCTTTATACAGGAACTGAGTTCTGTTAAAAGCTGAGATCCTTGTCGAGATCTTTACATAAGAATCAGGGTTCCAGCAGAGCTAGCAGGTTCCTCAAGTCTCACCTCACATTCAGTTGGGAGTTTAAGGTTCTCCTGAACCTTTGGATAAGCTGTGGCGGTAAACTCGTCATCCATTTGCTCTATGTTAGGTTGTGATGAGGTTCAGCGATTCTAAGTCAGTGATCCAGGTTTGGTCAGCGTGAACCACATGACTTGATGGTGTTGTGACACGCCAGCATACCAGGGTTTGTCCTTCCTGGCATCCTCTCTGACTTGTGCATTCCATCTCAGTGAGAACTTCCCTCATCTGACTCCGTCCCACTATCAGTTAGACCTAGTTCCGCATATAGTGACGAAGATTCAAAGAGAACAGAGGGTTTTCGCTGTGCGGATGTGCGCCTCTGATAGAGGAACTTGCATAGCATGTTCCTCCCCTACCCTTTTTTCCCGTTGCCCTTGCCTTGAACTCTAAAAAGCGGTTGGTTGAAGCTTTCCCAGAGTCGGGTCCTTGAACACTACAAGGAACGGGTTGTGGTCCCGATGAGCAGAGGTAAGATCCTTTCGATACTTTCTCTCCAGAACCTTTTGCACGTTGACTTTTTCATTCATCAACCCTGGGTTCTGTCATAGGAACCCCTTCATCTATGAATCAATCTCTCAATGAAGCGTTTCTTTCTATGCTACCTACCAACTTTAGAACGTTTAGCTTGAGTGGAGCTTCTAGCTGCGTCCATAGCTCGCTTTCTTTTTTCTCCTGAGGCGCAGGTGCCAGGTTGGGTTTGGGTGGTTAAGATGGAGTTGATTTTATGGTCTTAGCAATTGAAGAGTTTAGTTTTGGGTATGGTTTGTTGAGTTTGAGGTTGGATTCTTGGAGTTGTTTTTTGGTTTTGTCCCTTAGTTGGTTTGGGAGCCGTGAGGTCAGGATCAATTACATCTTCACTAGCAAGATGTCTTGATGCTTTGCAACTTTCTCCAGATAAGCATTGTAGTATTGCTCACCTCGAATGTCATCAGTGATGAGATCACTCGGAATAGGGCATCCAAAAGGAACTTCCCCCCCCCGTTTGGTGCCTTAGAGCTGAACTTGAGATTATCAAGAAAGGTTCTTCTTTAGGCATTATGAAGTGGAGAACTTGGTTCGTGTGGATACTTGTGCTTGCTTTGTGTAAGTTATGGTTATGATCAGCTGGTGAAACCTTATGACTGGGATCACAATAAGAATGGCTTTCTTCTTTCCCTAAGTATGCTGAGCAAGATTCTTTTTGTCTTCAATGAATGTATGGATGGATTGGGTGATTTCTTCCCACATTCTTTCTGCATAGACCAATTTCATGTTTTTCTAAATCAGCACAATCAACTGTAAAGAGGCCCTATAGTATAAAAACAACATTAACTAACAAAAATTATAGCCAAAAAGTTAATACTGCTAAGGGAAGTTTTTATACTGCTAGGCCAAAAGCAGTTAATACTATTAGGCTAAATTCAGCAGTAGTTAATGATGTCAGGGCAAATCAGGTTAATGCTGTTAAGGCCTTAGCATGTTGGGTTTGGAGACCTACCAAACTTAACAGTGCATCAGTTACTTTCAAAGAATTATTTATATTGATGCCACTGATGCGCATATCCACTGTCAGGATGGTTTGAGTCTTCCAAATGGAAACTAACGTCCTTATTTATGTGCTAGGGTATCCACAAAAAGAAGGATCAAGGCTATGTATAGTTGACATGTGGATGATCAAGGCACATGTCAGTGGTAACATGTCATATCTCTCACACTTCAAGAAAATTTGATGGAGGATATGTTGCCTTTGGGGGAGAAGCCAAAAGAGGAGAATTGACTGGTAAAGAAACTCTTTAAAAATGGTAAGCTTGATTTTGAGGATGTGTACTTGTCAAAGGAGTTTAGTTAACCTTTTTAGTGGTCTCACCGATGTGTGACAAATAGAACAGTGTTCTTTTTACTAACACGGATGTTTTGTTCTGTCTCTGATTGAAGTTAGTGACGAAAGTTAGGTTTTACTTAAAGTTACTAGAAAGATCATTATGTACAGTGTTGATATGAAGGGATATTGTTCCTAAAGAGCGTTTAACTTTTCTTGTTGCAAAGGCCACACTTGATGAATCAATGTTATGGCATAGGAGGCTAGGCCATGTAAATTTTAAAACTATTAATAAACTTGTTAAGGATAACCTTGTGAAAGGTTTACTTATAAAACGTTTTGAAAATGACCAAACTTGTGATGCTTGCCTTAAGGGAAAACAACACAAAGCCTCATGTAAGTCCAAAATTCAGAACTCTATTACTCAGCCTTTATTCATGTTGCATATGGACTTGTTTGGTCCAACTTTTGTAAGCAGCTTAATGAATAAGAAATATTGTCTAGTTGTCACTGATGATTATAGCAGATTTACTTGGGTTTTCTTTTTAGCATCTAAGGATGAAACTAGTGGCATTCTTAAGAGCTTTATAACTCAAATATAAAATCTAGTTGATAAGAAAGTAAAGATAATCAGATGTGACAATCGAACAGAGTTCAAAAATAGAGTTATGAGTGAGTTTTATGAAAAGAAAGACATTAAGAGAGAATTTAGTGTAGCTAGAACTCTTCATACAAAAAATGGTGTGCTGGAGAGAAGGAGAAATATGACATAATTGAGGTCATGCTTAGAACCATGTTAACTAACTCTACGTTACCTACTACATTTTGGGCCGAAGCAGTTAATACTGCTTGCTATGTGCAAAACATGGTATTAGTAGTCAAACCCTCTTTAGAGGTAGAACACCTTCTCTAAGCTTTATGAAACCATTTGGGTGTCATGTTACCATTCTTAATACTTTAGATCATTTATGCAAGTTTGATGGAAAGTATGATGATGGATTCTTTGTTGGATACTCATTGAATAGTAAGGCTTTTAGAGTATACAACATTAGAACTAGGAAAGTAAAAGAAAACTTGCATGTTAGGTTCTTAGAGGATAAGCCTATTATTGCAGGTGATGGACCAAAGTGACTGTTTTACATTGATGTTCTAACAAAATCAATGAATATGTGCCAGTTGTTGCAGAGGTACAAATTAATGATTTTGGCTAGGTGCAAATATGAAAGTATGGTGAGGTCATTTTAGCAGGACGCCAAAAGGATCTAGCCAAGACTACATCTTAATGCCACTATGGAAAGATGGTTCACTATTTGATTCTTCTTCAAAGGATGCTAGCAATGATGAGCCACAACCTTCTAATGATGCTGAAAAGAAGGATGATGAAGGTGGAATTGATGATCAAGAAAAGACTAAAAACAGTGCCTCAGTTGTTATCTGTGGGCCAAGTATTAATACCTGACCAATACAAATTTTAATTCACTGGTTAGTCTAAATATTAATATTGTTAGTCCAACAGTTCCTACTGCTCAACTTGAATCCACATATACTGATTTCTTTAGTGATGAATCAGAATTAGATTTGAGCAACATTGCTACCACATATCCAGTTCCTTCTACTCCAAATACAAGAATCCATAAAGATCATTCACTTGATCATGTGACTGGTGATATCGCAGTCTGGTTGTAAAACAAGGGAGAATGATAATAATGAACAAGGTTTATTAGTGCTGTTTTGAAGGAAAAAACTCAATTGAAGACCTTCATACTTGTTATTTGCTTGTTTCCTATCTCAGAAAGAGCCTAAGAAGGTAATCCAAGCTTTAAATGATCCAAGCCGGATAAAAACTATACAAGAAGAGCTTTTGCAATTCAAATTACAATAGGTTTGGACATTGGTGGATTTACCTTATGGCAAGAGGGCCATTGAAACAAAAATGGGTATACAGAAACAAGAAAGTTGATAAATGTTATTGTGGATTATAAATAAGAAAGATGGTTGGCAAAGGTTACACTAAAAAAGAAAGGAAAAGATTATGATGAGGGTTTGTGCTCCAGTTGCTAGAATTAAAGCAATTAGGATGTTCTTAACCTATGCCTCATTCAAAGACTTTGTTGTGTACTAGATGGATGTGAAGAGTGCATTTCTGTATGGCAAGATTGAGGAGGAAGTCCTATGTCTTGTACACTTCTTAGATTTGAAGATACAGCGTTCTGACATTCCTGACAAAGTTTATAAGGTAGAAAAGGCATTATATGGTTTACATCAAGCTCCTAGAGCTTGGTATGAGACTCTATCTACTTATTTATTGGACAATAGATTTTAAAGAGGCCAGATAGATAAGACTTTATTCATTAAAAGAGTCAACAGTGATATTCTACTAGTTCAAGTATATGTAGATGCTATCATTTTTAGATCTAATAAGAAGAGTTTATGCACTGAGTTTGAGAAATTGATGCACAAAAAATTCTAGATGACTTCTATGGGTGAGCTTACCTTCTTCTTAGGACTACAAGTGACTCAGAAAGATGATGAGATTTTCATCAGTCAAGACAAGTATGTGGATGAAATTTTAAAGAAGTTTAGTTTTTCAACTGAGAAGACAACAAGTACTCCTATGGAGACTTCAAAGCCATTGCTCAAAGTTGCAGAAGCTGAAGATGTTGATGTTCACTTATATAGACCAATGATTGGATCATTGATGTATCTAACAGCTTCTAGGCCTGATATAATGTTTGTTGTATGTGCTTGTGCAAGATTTCAAGTCACACCTAAAGTTTCACATCTTCATGTTGTGAAAAGAATCTTTAGATACTTGAAAGGTCAACCTAAATTGGGCCTTTGGTATCCTAAGGACTCACCATTTGACTTGGAAGCTTATACTGACAGTGACTATGCTGGTGCAAGTTTAGACATGAAATCCACAATAGGAGGTTGTCAATTTCTTGAGAGGAGATTGATCTCATGGCAATGTAAGAAGCAAACTATAGTTGCCAACTCTACTACTAAAGCAGAATATGTAGCTGCATCTAGTTGCTGTGGATAGGCGTTATGGATTCAAAATCAAATGCTAGATTATGGATACAATTTCATAAATACCAAGATTTTCATTGACAATGAAAGCACCATCTGCATTGTTAAGAATCCAGTGTTTTACTCAAAGACTAAGCACATTGAGATTAGACATCACTTCATCAGGGATTCATATGAGAAGAGATTAATTTAAGTGATCAAGATTTACACCGATTACATTATTGCTGATTTACTCACAAAGGCATTTGATGTTAGCAGATTTTCATATCTAATTGCAAGTATTGAAATGCTTAACCTCTGAAGTATTGATTGAGGGGAGGTTAATTTTGTTACTATCAAGCTGATTATACACAAAGGATGCTTGTAATGAAATGGAAATGCTGCATAACAACAAGAAGAAGTGGGTGAAGGGTCAGGAAATCCCACTGAACCCCAACACACAT
>BQNB010156191.1:0-2500 GCA_026074375.1 Tanacetum coccineum | reverse complement strand
GCTAAAGAGCAAAAGTTATGATGAGATCCAAGAGATGTTTGATAAAGAGATGAAAAGGGTAAACACTTTTGTAGACATGGATACAGAGTTGGTGAAAGGAAGTAAGACAAAAGCAGAAGGAAGTTCTAAAAGATCTGGAGAAGAACTTGAATCTGATATATCAAAGAAGCAGAGGATAGATGAACATGTAGAAGCTAAAGGAGATAATGATCAAGAGGAGGCAAAAATGAAAAAAACATATGGAGATAGTTCAAGATGATGAGGTAGCAATTGATGCTATACCTCTAGCCACTAAGCCTCCAGTCATAGTTGAATGAAAAATCATCAAAGAAGGAAAGATGGGATACTATCAATTGATAAGAGCTAATGGAAGTTAAAAAGGGGATTCATCTATGATTCAGATGCTTTAAAATATTGACAGGGAAGACTTAGAAACACTCTGAAAGTTAGTTATAGCTAAACATGGGAATACAAGGCCATATGAGGCATATAAAAGAGTGTTATAGGGAGATCTAAAAGTAATGTTTGAGCCTGTTACCACGATTCACCCTTATAACACGAGATCCAGAGGTATGGTAAAATGGAAAAGAAATTGATCCATGTTTATTAGAGAGAAAAGATAAGAGATGGGAAGTTGTGTGTGTGCTTTAGAGAAAACACACACACACACTTTTACAAATGTGAGCTTCACCCCTCCATGGAAGTATGGAGGGGGTATTTATAGTCCTAGTGACACACAACTATCGTAGCTTGTCATTATTAGTCCATATGTGTCACGCTATAAATAAACTAATGTAATTCCGTGTTTGTCACCATATTTTAAGGCTAACAATCTTCCCCCAATATGTGGACATATACGGAATTACTTACAATGTTCCTAACAAGTACAAATACAATTAAATAAAGTCTTCCAAAGCGCTTCCAAAGCTGAAGTTGTCTTGTGAGTTCTCTTGGTCTTGAAACTTGTATTCCAGCTTGGATCTTCATTGTCTTTACTTGTTCTGGAACCATTGTAGTATGCATGAGTTGGATTAACTTCCCCCCAATTCATGCAGCATGTCTTGAAAAGCTTTCTTCATAGACTTATTTTTGGCAAAGTTTCTGAATTAGCTTCCCCCCAAACCAACATCCTTATCTTAAGCAGATTCTGAAACTTTGAAGTAGCTTAAACAATCTTCTACTTGTCATTGATGTGCACAGCGGAAATTTGTAGAAGTCAAACCACACCAAATACTCCTGCTTCTTGTCATTAGGGCTTGGTGAATATTCGTTCGGGGGTGCAAGCGAGAAATTAGCAACAATTTTTCTCACGTATGCAGAATACTTCATAAACCATACTAAGTAAAGTAGTCTACACTACTTCCCCCCTGGAAGTTGACACGGTAACATCAAAGTCAACTAAGTCCCGGATGTACACATTATACTTCCATGGAGGGGTGAAGCTCACATTTGTAAAATTGTGTGTGTGTGTGTTTTCTCTCTAACACACACACAACTTCCCATCTCTTATCTTTTCTCTATAATAATATGGCTTAATTTCTTTTCCACTTTACCATACCTTCGGATCTTGTGTTATAGAGGTGTATCTAATGTTAATAGGATGACATAGACTTCTTCTTTTAAAGGACCATTGAGAAAATCCGTTTTGACATCCATTTGAAAGATAGTGATATTCTTATGAGCAACATAAGCAATAAACATCTGAACAACCTCAAGATGAGCAACAGGAGCAAATGACTCTTCAAAATCAATGCCTTCTTCCTGCTTATATCCTTTAGCCACAAGACGAGTTTTGTTCCGAACCACAATATTTTTAGCATCACACTTATTCTTCCAAAGCCATTTGAGAGCAATAATATTCATTCCTTCTGGTCATGGAATGAGTTCCTAAACTTGAAGTCTCTCAAATTGATTCAAATCATCTTGCATAGACTCAATCCAACTATGATCTGCCATAGCTTCTTTGATATTCTTTGGTTCAATAGTACTGACGGTTAATGCATACATGCATAGGTTTGGATGGGTCATCAATAACTTGGTCTAGAGGATGATCTTTTGTCCAAATGTGAATTAAGGGTTATACTTGGTGGAAATTCTGCACATTTGATGGTTCTAAAGTCGTTGTTGATGACTCAATTTCCTTATGACTTGGAGGATTATATGAAACAAACTATAAATTGCCATCAAAATCAGCAGAATCTTCTTGATTGAAGTCACCAGCCTCAGTTAAAGAGATCGGAGAGGTTTGTTCATCAGATGTAGTCACAATAGGAGGAGCCTCGTGTTCGTCAACAATAATTGAAGATGTAGAAGGTGAGTCTTCATGAATTTGAGTCGGTTGTGCAGCGAAATTGATGGGTGTATCAGAAAACTTCTTCTCAAAATATTCTTTATACATTAGACCAAACAAATTATCCAAATCTTCTTTAGATGGAGTATTCATTGTTTCTGCTGATGAATTATGATTTATGAATCGTTGAAGCTCGGGTTCTAAATAATC
>BQNB010156190.1:2879-15296 GCA_026074375.1 Tanacetum coccineum | reverse complement strand
AATGGACTAATTAGACTACATAATTTCGGATCTTGAAGATGACTAAAGTTCTTCTCTTGCACATGAGGGAAGAAGGAAATGATAGAAGATTGGATCACATTTAAACAATATTAAACTTCATTAGTGATCAAGTGATTTAGAGAGAAATGGATTTGAAAAATCTGTGCAAAGAGGGTTAATTTTCTGCAGGAGAAAGTGCAGTATTTATAGGCAGGGAAATCCAACGGTCAGTTGGTGGCGGTCCCAGCGGCCCCAGATATATCTAGGGGCCGCCCCTAGACTGACGCTCTGATTTTTGTCCTTTTGTGGGGAAGGTTTATCTGGCTGAGCTGTATTTAGTTTTGGGGGGAAAACTGAATTCAAAATTTGAATTTCAAATAAAACATTATTTTTGTTTTTATTTAGCAAAACTATTTTGTGTATTTTGTAAAAATATTGTTTTGTAGAAATGTGATGGATTAATAAGAAAAATTATTTTCTTGATCACTAATCATGTTTAATGATTTGTTTGTACATACCTTATGTGATTTACGTCGGGTGTAAACCAATGTTCGTCATGATGCATACTTGAGATGTCGAGAGATGTTGATGCATGTATGCATTGATGATTTGTAATTACGAGTAACTTGCGCACTTTAGGTTATGTATTACAAGTTACATGTTTGTCATCACCAAAACATAAAGAGATCGTATAGATTAAATATCGTAATATTTGCACTAACAATCTCCCCCTTTCTGATGATGACAAACTATGTAAACTATAGCACATAGTAAAGTTTAAAAGTTACTTGTTTACACTCCTTTCTCCCTTTTTTGTCGAAGCAAAAAGGTATAGTGTGAATTATAGTTGGAGCATATAGGTTGGAGGTTTGAGAAGAAGACATGAGAAGAGGGTACGTGCTCTGGGTATATATGTTGGAGGAATGAGAAGATGATAGGTGGTTCGAGTATATAGGTTTGAGGTAAGAGGAGAAGATGTGAGAAATAAAGATGAATGTGATTGTATGTTCCTTGGATAGTTTAGAAAAGGTCATGAGAGGTGAGAAGTAGGCAAGATAAAGGGTAGGTACTTCGAGTGTATAGGTTGAAAGAATGAGGAAAAGGTAGGTGATCCAACTATATTTGTTGGGGGGAATGAGAACACAACATGAGAAATAAGGTTGAGGTGGTTTTGTGTTTCTTCGATAATTTAGACGAGGTTATGAGAAATGAGAAGAAGGCTTGAAAAGAAGGTAGGTACTTCAAGTATATAAGTTGAAGGTATGAGAAGAGGACCTTAAGGTTGAGGGTGATTTTAAAGTGGAAAAGATGAAGTATTTGGAGTACGAATGAGCCCTTCATTGTATTTGACAAACCTCGATCATATCTTCCTATAAAGGTGAGCTTGCATCATCCCAGTGAAGTCTTTTATCATCACGGTTTAACCAAATCTATGCTATTTAACCACATATCTCCTAGCTCCCCCTTGCTCATTGCGTCTCCATGATAATATCATTTCTTGTATATTGACTTTAACGGATCCATGGATCAAATAAATTACCATCGATGCTCAAGAAGTTCGATGCAATTTAAATGAGTAGAGCGCTTGCAAGTGCTCCCCCTCGGTGTATGCTCCCCCTTGTTTGGGGAACCAAGGAATCAAGATATTGTTGTGCTACAAAACAAAGTTAGTAGACAAGTGCACATATACATATAGCAAAACATTAGCGGGGAACTAGACATGCACTTCTAGGTTTTATTATTCTAAAGTATGACACTTTGAAAGAGAAGTAGAAACTAGACACAAGTAATCATTATTTTAAAAACAACCTAAATGATGAAATAAAAAGAATCGAGACGTATGTTTACGGAGAAAGATTAGACCGACTTTTAATAAACGAGAATGGGATTCGTTTATTGATTGACACAAAAATATTATGAGAATGACCTTTTAAAAGTAGACGAATGACACTTAATATCTTGGCAAAATATGTCAATATATATATATATATATATATACTTTAAAAGAATAAAAAGAAAAATAAGACGAGGATGGAGACGATGTGCTCTTGGATGTGAATGAAAATGATTCCATAGAGCCAAAAAGTGGGAAAGGATGAGTGATACTAAAGAAGGAACGTGTTGACGAGAGGTTGATAGAAAAGATTGATATATCATTTGCACTAACAATTGATGTGCATATGATCCTATCGAGACAAAGGTGGATGATGGGAATTTAAAGGTTTGTTTGGTGTTTTGTTGGTTGACAATGTTGAGGAACAAAGTGAGATGTGAAATGAGGTGGTAGTTCTTTCATGGTGGAATAATAATGAGAGACTCAACAATGTGGTGACTCAATAACACTTAAAGATTTAATATCTTCTTTATGTTCTTCACTTTCTAGAAAGTGGAAAGTTTTGTAAAGGAGTGACATTTGCATTTCGCAAATTACTTAAATATTTCGGATGAAATAATTAAGTTGTCAAGGGATATAGGAGGAATTCTAATAGTAACAAGACTATTAGAAGAGAGAAGAAACGTACAGAAGTGAGAAGAAATGTTAGAGATGGGGAGACTCATTAGAAGTGAAAAGAAATGGTTAGAAGTGAGAAAAATCGTCTATGAATTTGAGACAAGATGTATGCAAGATGTGAGGACCAAGGTTTGTATGTGAGGGGATCTATTGTGAAGTGATGGATTGTAAGTCTATCGATTGTAAGGAATGTGTTTGATAATGAGACACATTTCATTATGAAATTCACTTGACTCTTGAAAACATATGCAATGATACTTATGAGTGTTGGGATTTGAGGATGACCCATTGATCTATAGAGAGATATTGGGTATAGGTTTGGGTGTGGAGTAGACGTCAACTCATAACAGAAGAGAGGAAGTGTTAGGTTAAGGAAAAAAATGAAAGATATTACAAGCTGCTGTCGGCGGTCCCATATATATATATATAGGGCCCGCCTGTTTTAATCAGAGGGCCGCCTGATTTATAGGGACCGCCACCAGCTGACATGTTGTTGATGAAATTTTTTTGAACGGAGTGACATTTTAATTTGCATTTCGCTAATTAAAATCCTTAAAATACTTCGGATGAAGTAATTAGGTTGTCACGACACGGAATGGAACATAGACTAGAATCGAGACTTAGGAGAAAAGAAGAGACCGATTTACGGAATGTGTTCCATCATTCCTAAACCTAGACGAATATAATTTAACGATTCGCGGTTAAGGGGTAAAGACAGAATGTTGACGATGTTATCTTCAGACGCAACCTTTTCGAATGGAGATGTTTCCTTTTAGACATTGTCCAGAAGGAAATGGTGACGTATCTTCAGTATGTTTCGTACGCGAAAATAATAATAATAATAATCATATAATAAAATAGATAATAAATAAAGAAAGAAAACAAACGAAAGAGATGGATAACGACTGGCTTGACAATGTCAAGATGGATGGTGGTCTTCTCGAGTATTGTGAATGTTCATAAAACAATCATATGACAAGGTATAAGGTTATGTTAAAGGTGGTAGCGGAAATAGTAGAGGAAAGAGATTAGTCATCTCTATGGTTGTAGATGCGTGGTTGAGTGAAAAGGAAGAGATGTGATCGAAAGATAAAGAGTGTTCTCATCAAAGAGAAAGAATGTTTTATTCGAAGAGAAAAAATGTTTTCATCGAAGAGAAAGAATGTTTCGTAGAAGAGAAAGAATGTTTTCGTCAAAAAGAAAGAATTTTTTCCTCAAAGAGAAAGAATGTTTCGTCGAAGAGATAGAGTGTTTTCGTCGAAGAGAAAGAATATTTCGTCGAAGAGAAAGAATGCTTTCATCGAAGAGAAAGAATGTTTTAGTCGAATATAAAGAAGAGCGTTTTAACTTATGCTGTTAAACGGCTTGAATAGGAATTTTCGGATATGACCTTTAACATTTGCGATTGCAAGTTAAAGATACTTGAATATTTCGGATGAAATATTCAAGTTGTCAAACCTACTTGGAGGAGCGTTAGATTAGTATCTAACCTTTTTTTGACGAAAGAGTGGATGATTTAGAAGAAAGAGAGATGATGATTAAGGGAAGGTGTGAATGAAGACTCAAGGAGATTTAAGACCATTCTATGACTCTTTTGAATTTTTAGATTTGTGACGCAGACGCGAAGGAAAATATTATAGTGTGAGAATATATATATATATATATATATATATATATATATATATATATATATTCTATATATATATATATATATATATATATATATATATAGACCTAGATGCATAAGATATATAGATATAATCATGCAAGTTTGTCTAAGCTGCAATCAACATAATATAACAGATTAATGTGTAAGACTGTATGACATTTTTTCTCAAACCTTATTTATTCATACATTAACCCTACATAGTGTAGGTGCACAATTAACATGTAAGTCATGTAAGATGACGCAAACAAAACATGATAATTTTAAATATAATCATCATGTATAGCATTTAGCACTTAGGAGCATATGTTATTTAGATAAATAAAGAGATATTTTATCTAAATTGCTAGAAAAAGGCAAATGCTTTTACAAACAAACCATCATTCAATAGCTAAGCAAATAACGTTTGAGATTAATGATAATCATAAAAGCATATAATTGCATTACCGTGGGAAAAGTTATCATCTTGAAAATATTCAATAGCAAATATGTGAAAGATGTAGTCTAGATTGACTAAGAGGAAACCTAATTTCAACTTGCTTAGTGTGCATCCTATTGAATATACAAGTCTATCAAATGTAGACTATCATTATGGCCATATTTAAGAAAAGGGGGGGAGCATTTAATCAAATTAGAGAATGAATATGAGACTATCACTAGTGGTGCTCAATTCAGGCTAAACATGACTATTTTTACGGGTTATACCACGAACCCAACTTCACTCATAGAAGCAATTCAACCGTCAGGTCAAATTAATTTCTAGTGCAATAGATTCTCCAGTAGTCATTCTCATGTTAGACAAAATAGAATTCCTATATTTGCCTAACAAAGTGTAGCAAAGATAAAATTTGTATTGTCTTTTCATACAAGGCCTACGATGACTCAACTAACATGCTTTAATTTCGGTTCACATAATCCTAATCAAGATGTGTGGAATTTTAAGGTTGAATGAGAGAGCAAGCAAGTTGTTGTAGCTATAAGAAAGAATGAGTCATCTAGGACTGGAGCATGCTTAAAAGTTACAATGGTAAAAGCTAATTTGTGAGATTCTTGTAGTGTTCAAAGAATGCACCTTTGCATGTCTTTTATGAAAGAAATCCAGTTAAGGTTATTTACCTCAATAGATCTTATGTTTGTTTCTTTGTAGAAATAATGATGATTAACTAAAGTTTAGTTACATCTATTTAGACTTTTAAGCAAGAGATTGCCGAGGGACAGATGTTTAAATTAATGCCTTATGCGGATTACCCTAAACGTAAGATGACTTTTGGAGAAGGATCCATTGATCCGTGGAGGTGCCAAATTTGGGCAAGGATCATATTTCCATTATTTAGGAGATGGTGTTGATTTTAGGTAATTAAGAGAAACTTATATTAAGTTATAACGGTTCTCGGTTTGAGTTTTCAGAGATGACATCCCAAGACTTATTATTCAAGTTAGAGTACTTATGAGCTTCCCGATGGAAAATCATAAGTCGTCAATCCTACTTAGAGTGTGTTAAGTTTAGCATGTATAATTTTACCATAGCTAATAACACAACATTTGAACATTTTAGACCCAATGAAACATCTTCATTGCGAGTGTGAATTGCAATTCGATGACTAATCTTGTTGTCTTGCAATCGATTTTGTGATTTCATGTAATAACTAAGGATGGTTAAACATGTAGACACGAAAAAATATATATGGTCAATTGATTGATATTTCCATGATCTAGATAAATCCTAGTCTCGATTTCATGTTCATACTCTAATTTTGTAATTAGATTAAATGATGAGATTGATTATCGTTTGAATAATAATCATCTTCATATTCAAAATTCTCTTACGATCACTTATTGAAAGAGAGCACAATAATGGTTTGTGGAATATGTTCAATTATTCCTAGTTAGAGAAAGTTTTGATGATAAGAGAATTTTAGTTATGAATTGTGCTTTTGAATTATTTGAGCAAAGTTACATATGTTGTGCATTTGCTCATGTTTGGCTTTTTGGAGATGACGACTTTACCAATTGCATTGCAAGGTAAATTACTTCAGTATTTCGGATGAAATATTCAAGTCGTCGATCCTACTTCATTGTGTATTTTATGCATATATTTGCCAAATATTTGGAACACAACTATTGGACAAGTAGACTCAATATGACATGAGTTATGATCCGATGCATATTCTTATCGTCTTAGAAAGAGATGTCGTTATTTTCATATCAATCGAGTGTGATTAAGTATGTAGGTTTAAGAAAATATCTTTTGTTATATTTTGATATAAACTTAAAGCTAGACAAATAAGAATCCGATTTTTGTCCATACTCGAAAACTTGTCAATTAGATTCGATAATAATATCAATCATAGTTTGAATAATAAGTTGATATATATTCGAAATCTTTCTTGACCCTCACGAACACTCTTTTAAAAGAAGACAAATAAGATTTTCATAGTGTGTTCAATTAATCCTAAGACTAGTTGTAAGTGTGAGGTTGATGAATAATGACAAGTTAATTTCTTACATCTGGATTGTCATATGTTTTGCTTGTGCAAAAAAAAACTATTTGTTGTTATGCATAGTATGCATAGTTTTTGACATTTTATTACTGTATGAATGATTTTTTTTAACCATTTTAATACAACACACATCTTTTGTAAAATACTATATGTTTATAAAAAGAATATAATTATGTGTGTGTGTGTTAGAACAATGCAAGCACAAGCAAAGTTTAACAGAAAAAATACAATTTCTTTTACTTAAATACTAATGTATTAAAATGATATTTTCTTTTGTTTAACCAACCCAAGGTCAAACAAAGCAAGACGGTGAAAATATTTAGACATCTTGTTGGAAGAGAGTTAATGTGTTGGAAATATTTTTGTGACAGATATATAATCTTAGGACATTATTTTTCCACACACTTGACAAACTATTTAACTCTTGTTTCTAAATGGGTTACTACACTCAAAATAATCTACAAGATATTTATGTAACACTTGTAAATATAGTGATCTATGCCTATATGCAATGCACAAACAATTTTACAACTTAACGCAAAAAATCTAGCGTAATTCCTATTAGACATAATACGAAAAACTAGTAACATACAAATAACATACATGGCACATGTGTTTAGATATATAATTAGCTCAATTACAAATAGTAATGATTACTTATGAATATCTATTAATCAAGTTCAAACAAAAGTTAAACATACATAATCATCTAGCATACACATAAGGATATTCGTCGTCGTTTTGTGTATTAGATATAACGATGTATACATAGCTTGATTTTATTTGAAAACAAAAATAGTTTCCTCCCCATTTTAAAAATTAATCAAGATCTATGTTTTCAAGGATAAGTTGACTAGAAATGCTCGGCTTGAAAGAAAAGGTAAAATACAAGTTTTACGTTAAAACAAAACTTAAAGTTTTGACCACTATGTAGTATTTTGCATTTCTGACTTATTTAAGTTTAGAATGAAGACTTGGAAGTATTTTTAAATGAAAGTAGACTCAATTATCTTCGAAATGGCGGGTGGCACGACTTCTACGGACTTACGGTTGATTTTATATGATTTTTCGAAGTTTGCCAAAAACTGACGAAACAGACAGGCGGCCCCCATAAAGGTGACGGCCCCAGATATATTTGGGGGCCGCCCTAACATTTATGGGACCGCCACCAGAGACCCCAAAACACGTTTTTTGTTTAAAATCATTTTGTGACTTAACTGTAGAACATAGGACTTTAAAAAGTTGTTCCAGCACATAAATTTCGTGTTTTAGACATCATTTCTACTCTTACGACTTAGACAAACATAAGTTGACACTTCCAAGTTCTTTTGAGAAAATTTTCCTTCAAGCTAGTATACGAAGTATATTTAATAACAAAACTAGTACGAATCAAACAACAAAACACTTTTCATATTTAATCCCCCTTCATGGGTAATTTGATACATGGATCGTACTCTATTTTAAAAACCATTTGTTTTGAAAACTAGAGCGACGTGGCTCTGATACCAATTGTGGAAACCGTAGAGGGGGGTGAATACGTTTCCATTAAAAACTTTAAGATCAAGAATTACATCACTCTTCTACCGGCGGTCCCATATATATATGGGGGCCGCCAAGTATATCAGGGGGCCGCCTGATTTATGGGACCGCCTCCAGAAGAGGTTTTTGGACTAGATCTTTTGTATCAAATCACCAATCAAGTTTGACGCAATATGAGAAGTGTCGATCATAGGTTTACAATAGCTAAAGCATATTCTAACAATATAACCACACTCACAATATTTAGCACAAAGAGCTACACAACTTTAACTAACAGGATATACACAACCATTCACACAATCATGAGTACAATGCAAGTATAAAAGTAAAGCGATAAATGTAAATAAATAAGTAAAGCGAAGGGTAAAAGAAAATGCAAACCGACACGATGATTTATAGTGGTTCGGTCATGAAGCTCCTCTTCGCCCTACTCCACTCCTCGAGTATCCAACTCGAGAGTTACTTCACTAATCAACAAGCTCCCTTTCGGCGGAGAAAACCTTATACCAAAGCTTACATTATTTTCCGACACTAAGCTAGATGTCGAGTTCTTCTTCGGGTACAACCAAACCCGTTATGTTTTATGGCCCAACATAACAAACCTCCTGTTTTTGTCTTTTTGTGGTGACAAGCTTGTTTGGTGAAAGTGACACTTATTTTAGGGGGGAAATGACCAGATTTTGAAATTCAAAATAATTACCAAATAAAATATTTTTTTATAAATATAAAGTTTAAGACAAAAACATATTTCTTTGATCTTCCTACAAGTTTAATATTGTTTATACATACCATATGTGATTTACGTCGGGTGTAAACCAATGTCCGTCTTGATGCATACTTGAGACGTCGAGAGATGTTGATACGTGTATGCATTGATGATTTGTGATTACGAGTAACTTGCGCACTTTACGTTACGTATTACAAGTTACATGTTTGTCATCATCAAACCATAAAGAGATCATATAGATTAAATATCGTAATATTTGCACTAACATTAACTTCTTCTACTATTGACTTGTTATGGTTGATGGTAGAGTTAAGTTGCATTTTTACAGAATGAAGTTCCTTTTTTCAAATTTTCTTCCTTAATATTACGGTCTCGGTCGGCTGGTCTCGTGGACCCTCATTATATATGGGGGCCGCCCCTAGACTGACGCTCCGATTTTTGTCCTTTTGTTGGGAAGGTTTATCTGGCTAAGTTGTATTAAGTTTTGGGGGGAAAACTGAATTCAAAAATTGAATTTCAAATAAAACATTATTTTTGTTTTTATTTAGCAAAACTATTTTGTGTATTTTGTAAAAATATAGTTTTGTAGAAATGTGATGAATTAATAAGAAAAATTATTTTCTTAATCACTAATCATGTTTAATGATTTGTTTGTACATACCTTATGTGATTTACGTCGGGTGTAAACCAATGTTCGTCTTGATGCATACTTGAGATGTCGAGAGATGTTGATGCATGTATGCATTGATGATTTTATTTGATTACGATGTAACTTGCGCACTTTAGATTAAGTAGTACAAGTCACCTTGTTTGTCATACCAAACATAAAGAGACGGTTTAGAATAATTATTGTAATATTTGCACTAATCAAGTGTTTTAGAAGCATCACCTTTGGTGTTGATGAAGCTTTAATAATGAAAAAAAAATTAATGATTTTGAAAGAAGAATATTCAGTTAGGGGGAGGCTTGTTTGGATTAATTAAAAAGTTTTCTTCTTGATGTTGTTTGAATTACTGTTGCTCATGTTTGTGTTAATGCTACTCAGCTGGAGTTAGTACTGCTCAGAGACTTCAAAGAAAACATGCTAAGTGTTTACTACTGCTAGTGAATATTAGTGCTGCTGATGAACTTCAAAGAAAATATGCTAAGTAGTTACTACTGCTAGTACTATGTTGAAGGAACTGACTCAGCTAAAGTTATTGCTTGCTAGTGAAAATTATGTGAAGTTTACTACTGCTCGTGAATATCATGAGTTAATGCTGCTAGTTAGTACTGCTTATAGCTATTAGTTGTTCTATGAAAAGTTTTAGATAACTTAGGGGAAGTTTTGTAAGCCCGACTAAGATCATTGGTGTATTAAAAGAGAGGTCCACGGGCATAGAGTTTGATTGTAGAGCACCAAACACAAGTACCAAACCAGAAATCCAAAACCAAAAATATACAAATAGACGTATAATTTTATAGCTTCAGGCATTTGTACCTTATACTTTGAGAGTATTGTATTATTATCATTAATATATATTGGAGTTATTGTTGAATTGTACCTTCATTGATTTAAGGTTTCATTAATATTCTTATTAATATTAAGATTAGATTCCGCATATTCTTTAATACATTCAAACAAAGGTACATACTATAGCTGTGTTAGATTTATATTATATAACTAATCCTTAAAACAATCTTCAGGAATTCGATCTATTAAGTAGGATCAACAAAACGAGGACGTCGCATAATTCAAGCCTGGGGGATGAAAATTAGAAATGTTTACTTGTCTTAATTTTCCACACTAAAATGCTTAATTTATGCTCAAATTTATAAAAATTTCAAGCATGCTTTTGTGAAATTACATATTACATAACCTGCACACAATAACCCTTGTTAGATATTATGTAGGATTAATTCTTTTCCGTTTCTAAATGGTTTACCAAATTTCCAAAATATGAGTGTTTTGCTCGGGATGATGTTTGTAGACTGTTAGAACTTGGTTGGTATATCTATTCGAGTTCGTTATTGAGTACTATGGATTTAGATGGTTTGAGTTTAGGTTGAGGTAGGATGTAGTAAGAAGGGTAACTGTTTAATTGGTAAATTTTAAGAATTACACCCATAATTGACTTTACATTGTTGCTTATTAAATAACTACACTGGTTAGTTAACTCCCATACATAAAACCCTTTGTTTACTCTCATTTTTATAGTAAGATGACCCCTTAGAAACAAACCCCGTAGTTAGAGCCAATCCTTTAGGAATACAACCAATTATTATATTTCGTTTACTACCCCTAGAACAACCCGTAAAGCCAATACTTTAGAAACTACACCAATTATTTGTTTCGTTACACCTTTACACCTTAGCCTACCCTGTTAGATTAAGTTTATTTATAGTTGCTAGTTGCTTAAAGTGTAAAGTTTGTATTTCCCGAGTCTTGTGTCAATTTTGGTACGGTTGGAAGAAATTTGCACATCGCAAATGGGAATGTATACTATAGTCAAAACTCATGTATTTTTACTACCATCGTAATTATGATCGTGAAGATGGTGAAACTACACCGAGTTTCGTAGTATAGTATGAAAAAAAATCAAAAAAATTAGAAAATTTGCAACAAAAAAGAGAAATAAAAGTTTGAAGATAATCGTTTCGCAACTACCGAAGGAATTACACGAAGGATCGATTATTCATTGGTACAAATCGACGATGTATAGTATTGTATAAAGTGGAAGATATCACCACTTGCCTTGTAAAGTATGTAAAGTATGGGATGTTTGGGAAGTTGACCGTTACGGGAACGCTAACTTAGGTTGTTGTTTTTGATCTATGATCAAGACATTGTAAATAGTTGTGTCTTTATCATGGTGACGGTCGGGAAAAAGTGTCTAGCAACTTGTATTTTAGACTTAATCTATTTGTTTCGTAAATTTTATTTAACAACAATTTATTTCCCTTTCCTAATCATTAACCATGGGTTTTACGTGAATGAGGATGTGATCGAGCGTGCATGTCTATTCTATCGTTACGGCCATGTATGCATGTCTCAGCTGCCTTGTTGGTTTATTACTATTGGTGAAAGTTAGAAGATCCATACCTTATATTACTCTACTATTCCTACTCTTTAGCTTATTCGAGGTGGGAGTGAGCAGTCACACATGTCTATCCCGTCGTTACGGGTGTGTATGTGTGGTCTTTGTCGCCCTCATGGAATATTGGTATCGACAAAGATTAGTTAGAGTAATCAATCCTAAGCCTTCACATATAAACTCATATTTACCTTTATAAACTTGTTACTCCTTAGCTTTAGCGGTGGATATGTGTATCCTTGCCAAGCTTGTGATAGAATACTCATCACGACCGAGCAATTGAGCGAATTAGTTACATGTTACCACATAGATTAGTTGAGTGATTTGAGTGTTTTCATCTTCCTATTTCGTGAGGTGTTTGGTTGTGTACTTGTAATAGATCAAATAAATGCTTTAAC
>BQNB010156189.1:0-15296 GCA_026074375.1 Tanacetum coccineum | reverse complement strand
ATAGTATATTTTAAAAATCTTAAGTGGCCTTGGCTCTAATACCAATTGTGGAAACTAGAATTTGAAATTAACCATACCTTTATAATAATTAGAAAAGAGACAATAAAATTAACCATACCTTTAAAATCGAATACGTTAATCGATAAATCAAAATTGAGGTTTTTAATTAAACGAACATGATATTAAAAGATTAGGGGTTGTTTAGTTGGTGAAAATTATTCCTATTTTTCAGTTTCTAATTTTCTAGAGAAAGGAATTGTTCTTTTTTTTAGAAGAGTTGAGATTTTTGAAAATCTGTTTAGTTAGAGTTACATTTTTTTTATTGAGAAGAAATGAGAATGAAAAAAGTGAGAATGATAAAATGGGTTTTCCACTTTTTTTGAAAAATATTAAAAAAATGTGTGTGGAAACTAGAAGGAGGGTTGAATAGTTTACAGGTTCGTTTTACGTTTTAAAAGTTTGCTTTCAAAAATGTTTAGATCCGAGTTATATGTTTAACCAATCCACAATATGAACAAGCAATAACTATCTAAACTAAAACTAGATAACGCCAATAATAATGTAAAGAGATAAGGAAAGGAACAACCAAACCAAGACACCAAGATTTTATAGTGGTTTGGCTACGAAGCACATCTTCGCCCTATTCCACTCCCCGAGTACCCGACTCGAGATTTCACTATGTCAACAAGATCCCTTTAGCCAGAGAAAACTGTTTACACGTCACTTACGTTATTTTCTTACACTTAGCTAGATGTAGAGTCCTAATCTTAGCTAGAACCAATCTACCACTTCACAATCAATACATAATCACTAGATCTACACTATTGGATTTACACACTATCCGAATCACATAAATACACAAGATAATTACAATAGAGGTTTGGTACTTAGAAGAAAGGAGGAGAGATCACTAATCAACACTTCATTTCTTGGCGAATACGAGTGTTCTTCTCTTGCACTTGAAAGAGAGGGAAGAGATTAGATCACTTGAAACAAGATCAAGAGATGTTAGTGATCAACATATTTAGTGAGAGAAAGTTTAACACCCCCAAATTTACACGCAGCGGAACCAACAATTTGGGTGTTAAATAGTAGTACAATAGTCATAAGGTATAAAGAACGACTCAAAGAGACGTTTTAAAACAAACAACCATTCCATTCCATTATTATCAGAGTTCAAAAGCGTAGTCCCAAGAGATCGTTACCATACATAAAATAAGTTTGATTTAACCAAACTAAAACAAGTTTTTAATGAGGAATGGGTTTTTAAATGGCGGACAAAAGTTTAGCGCAAATCCTCCTCATCAGTGCCTCCAAGCCTTCGTACTTCAATTACCTGAGATGAAACATGCTAAAAAGTCAACACGAGGTTGAGTGAATTCATAGGTTTTATAATTGATAAAAGAGTTGAACACAAGCATAATAATAATCATAAGCATCATATAGACTTGTTGATCAGACAAGCTAATAAACAACAGTTGCATTGAGCTCGCGACACCGATCCCATTGACGAAATTTGTAAGGTTACTTTTAGTAAATGTTTTTTTTTAATTTTTGTTATTATCAAAATGTTGAGAGATCGAAAAATATAAATAAAATTTTTAGACATTATTTGTATTAACAGAATTCATCGAGAATCTCAGAGTTCACGAGATGATCATCAAGAAAGATTCTGAAATAGTCAAAGCAAAAAGAGAAAGAAAATCGCTTTTTTTAAAGGATAAGAACAAATCTAGTGATTAGGAGTGTTCGAATTCCAGAAGTGAAGATGAAGAATACGCCATGGCGGTTAGAGACTTCAAGAAGTTCTTCAAGAGAAGAGGTAGATTCGTGAGACAACCTCTGAACGACAAAAGACGTTCCAAAGAAGCCGAGATGACAAGAACGGCAAAAGTGATAGAAAATGCTTTAGATGCGGTGATCCAAATCATCTTATTGGAGAATGTCCAAAACCACCAAAAAACAAGAACTAAAGAGCATTCGTCAGAGGTTCTTGGAGCGATAGCAGTGAAGAAGATGATGAAAAGATTAAAGACAAAATGTGTCTCGTATCTCAAACGTCAAATGAGGTATGTTCCGACTCCTCTTACTTTAGTGATGAAAACTCATCAATAGATGTTTTAGCTTTGATAATAAATATGACAAACTATGCAAGATGACACTAAAAATAATCACAAAGAACAAAAGATTAAAAGCCGTTAGAAATAGCTAAGAAAATGAGCTTAGTAAACTAAAAGAAAAATTGTTCACATTTGAGAAAAAGGAGGGAGTTGATCTCGAATGTCGCAAAAATGTCAATTGCTTAGAATTAAAAATGAAAAACTTAAAGAGGAAGCTATTAAACTAACATTTGAAAAGAGTACACATTGCTTGTGAAAATGTTGAGTAATCAAAAAACCATCGAAGATAAATTAGGTTGGGATTCAATTCACTTGACCAGCATCAACTAGTGAATAAGGATCTATATATTTGTGAATGAAAAATACTTATAAAAGAATACGTCCCTGGTGGTATTGGTCCCTTAAATAAGGGCGGCCCCCATATAGCAGAGGCGGTGCCTAAAGCAATTATGGGACCACCATTCTATTTAACAAGTTCTGAGAAATCTGTTTGTTTTTAAAAATCCATTTTGGGTCCTAGACCAAAACATATAATGGTAAACAAAGTTAAAGTTCCAGTTGCTAGTGATAATGAAGTTAAACGATTTTACAAGCCATCGTTAAAACCCGAAGTTGGATTTTCAAAACCAAACTTTAGATCAAAAACTCCACCAACTAGAAGAGTCAATAATAATTATCCTCGTCATAAGACACGCAACCAAACCAGGGATGTTGCCGACAAACAACCATCATGGTTTTCGTAACTTGGAAAATTCTATAGAAAGTTAAAGTTACATAGCCATAGGAATGTACTTCCTGTCCACATCGCACAACCAATTGCATCAAATGCAAGGGATGTTTAGCACTAAAAAATTTATACCCATGAGATATTGGGGACCAAATGTTTGAGTTATTTTCTTATATAAATAGATATGCCACACGAGTGCTCGATTGAAAACCAATGAATGGACTAAAAGGGATAGTGATGCTCTAATCACATGAGGGTGTGACAAAAGCTCTTCTCAAGCTACGGGCATTACAACGGAGGTAATGTATATTTTTTGGTGGTAGTAATCTTGCTTAGTGGTAAACATCATGCAGTGGTACGATTTTGAAGGGCTCTCTCAAATAGATACTGTAGAACAATGTAGATAACTTAGATTTAACTTGCTAAGTGTAGTTCAAATTGTGATATAAAGCGTAGAGACTTTTTTGGAATATGTTAGGAAATCACTTAACGGATGGTAAGGTTATAGGTAGAGGTATTAGGAAGAAAGGCTTATATGTGATGAAATTAGGAAAATAAGCCAGAAGACAAAATTTGTCTAGCAACGATTGATGAAAACTCCACATTGTGGCATAGGAGATTAGGTCACGCTAATATGCGTCTCATTCAATCATTAGCATCTAAGGAATTAGTTAGAAACTTACCTAAGCTTAAGTTTGATCAACACTTCTGTGATGCTTGATAGAGAGATGATTGGAAAACAAGAGCTCCACACTAATCAGAAAGCTAAGATTTTAGTACTCAACGACTAGATGCTTCGAACTCCTTCATATGTAGATCTCTTCAGTCATCCGCATTATGGAGTTATGGAGGATATCCGCGGGTGCACCTTAGTTCATAGTAGATGGACTACTCTAGGTACTTGGACTAGATTCCTTAAGATAAAACATGAAGGCCTTCGATCAATTCGAAAATAACTAGTAGAAAATTCAAACTAATTAGGATGTAACAATAGTGCTTAATAAGAAACGACATGTTAGAGAATTTTGCGATATTGAAGTGCAATTTGGAGAGTTTTGTATTGCTATTGGTATTACACATATTCTCGGCTCCAGCACTCCACAATGTCAAAGGGATCATGGTAGAAAGGAAAAATGGGACACGCTACAAGAATTATGAGTAGAATAATGTTGATTTTTTAATGGAACAATATTTACCCAAAAGTTTTGGTGCTGCGCAACGCCATAACTTCAACATACATTCTCAACCGAATCCTAATTAGAGCCATCCTAGGAAAAATGCCTTATGAACTCCTAAGAGGTAGGAAACCTAGTCTTGATTATTTTAGAGTGTTTGGAAGCAAGTGCTTCATTTTAAACACTAAAGACAACCTCACTAAGTTTGACCTAAAGTCATACGAAGATGTCTTTTTAGGTTACTTTAAATAGTAAAGCGCGCAACAAACGTCATCTTTAATAAACACACTAGGAAAATCAAAGAATCACTCAACGTGACATTCGATGAAACTCCTCCACTCTCTAAGACATCACCCTTGGTGGATGATGACCTAGATAAAGAAGAAGCAATTAAGGTTACCGAAAGAAATCTTTGAAAATGACATTAAGGATGAAAAACTTTGAGATTGATTTGAAATAGTCAATATTAAGAAAGCTACGGAAACCTCCCATTAGAAAATGTCCATAGGAAAACTTTAACAAAAGAACTCTTAGGTCACAAGCCTAAAACCAAAGTAACTTCTTTTGTTTTATATGAACTATAGAACCTAAGAATGTAAATGAAGCCTTAAAGGATGAAAGTTGGATAATCGCTATGCAAGAAGAATTAAATCAATTCATTGCTAACAATGTTTGAGAGTTAATTCAACAACATATGAATATGAAAATCATAGGAACTAAGTGGATGTTTAGAAATAAGTTAGACCTGAAACCGTATTGTTTCTTTACTAAGGGCTAGGTTAGTTGCTCAATGGCTTAAATCTACAAGAGGCATCGATTTATGATGAAACTTGATGGTCCCCAAGTAAGTTGCTAGACTTGAGTATATTAGAATACTATTAGCTTATGCTTGTGCTTTAGATTTTAAGCTATTCCAAATGGATGTAAAAAGTGCATTCCTAAACGATTTTATCAATGAGGAGGTATACGTGGCATAACCTCCAGGATTCATTGACTTTGGAAAATCGGATCATGTTTATAAACTTAAAAAAGCTTTATACGGTCTTAAACAAGCACCCAAAGCTTGGTATGATAGATTAAAAGCCTTTCCTATTAAACATGAATACAAAATAGGAATGGTAAATAACACACTTTTTACCAAGAAGAAAAGTTCAAACCTCATCATTGTTTAAATATATGTCGACGGCATTATATTCGGCTCGACTTGTCAAGACATGTGTGATGAATTTGCCAAAATCATGCATGACGAGTTCGAGATGAGCATGATGGGTGAACTTAACTTCTTCCTTGGATTACAAATAAAACAAATGGAAGATGGTATTTTCTTTAATCAATCTAAATATATTAAAGAAATGCTTAAGAAATTTGGCTTAGAAGAATCTAAACCAATGAAAACCACCATGTCCTCCGATACTAAACTCACGAAAGACGAAGAGTGTGAGTCGGTAGATAGTACCAAGTATCGAGGCATGATAGGTAGTTTATTATACCTAACGACAAGTAGGCCCGATATCATATTTAGTGTCTGCCTTTGTGCCCACTTCCAAGAGGCTCCCAAAACCTCTCACCTTGAAGCGGTTAAGCGTATCTTCCGATACATTAAAGGCACTACGCACTTAGGATTATGGTATCCTAAGGGGACCGGCATAGAAATAGTAGTATATGCCAACTCTGATCATGCGGGAGATTATGTGGACTGAAAGAGCACTAGCGGTGTTTGTATGTTCGTGGGATGTTGCTTGACATCTTGGTTCTCGAAGAAACAAACTGCTCTTGCTATATCCAGTACCGAAGCCGAATACCTAAGCGCCGGAAACGCATGTCAACAAGCGCTATGGATGAAACAAGCTCTTATCGACTACGACGTTTGACTCGATGATGTCCCGATCATGTGCAACAATAAAGGCGTGATTGGCCTTAGCAAAAATCCGGTGCAACACTCTCGAACCAAACATATCAAAATTCATCACCACTTTCTTCACGATAATGTCCAGAAAGGACATAACTCTATCGAAAAAGTGCCGTCCGTTGACAACATCGCCGACATTCTTACGAAACCCCTTAAAGGTGAATCGTTTAATTATATTCATCTTGGTGCTTGTTAAATATTTTTAATTCACGAAATGCAAATTAATTAGTCACTCTTCCTAGTAAATTCGTGTCAAAATTTAAAAGACCAAAAAATCTATAATATGGGCAGCCCCCATATCTCAAGCAGCCCCAAACCATTTTCAGGCGGCCCCCTGATCGATATGGGACCGCCACTAGCAGACACCCAATATTTACACTGCTGGTGCGACGAACACGAACACAAAACAACCGAAACTCCAAATCAACCTCTAAAACACTAAAACACTAATTGAAGATCAAATCAACACTAATAATCATTCATGACATCACAAAGATCATCAATTGTAAGTCATTTCATCTATTTTCTTTCAATTTGAGTTTAGGATTCATGATGAACACAAAAATTGAAATTGGGGATTTTCAATTTTTCTTTCAATTTTGTACAATTAGAACTACTTGGATATAATGTATAACTAATATGCTTCCCTTAGACATAGGATTTACATACACTAGTAAGTTTGTCGAAAAATTGATTTCGAACCAAAACCCCAATTTTATTTTCAAACCACTCACGTTAGGAACATAATAAAATTGTTATTATGCATTGTTAATACAACTTAAAAACTTTTTTAAACACATGCATATTGATCTCATGAACAAAGGTCGAGATACATAATCCATATGTATTTTTCGACATGTTTAGATGAGCAAAATCAAATTACGGAGCGTTTGGGTTAACTCTTAGAATATTATTTTTAGGTCGAGTTAATCGTTACTCCATATTTTTTACATTTAGAAACAATGTCCAAACAATACTACAAGTAAATGATAATAAAATGTGACTTCAATACTTTCTTTCTAGGTAATCATGCCTTGCAAATCATCTGAAGACCATAAAAATACAAGACACTACATCCCAATAATTTCACATGAATGCCGTTCACCTATAAAAGAAAGAATAAGAAACCTTAAAAGTCGCTACATTCATGAGGGTCGGGTGGTGTTTGGGGACTTTGCGGATCTACGTTATGTTCGGTCTTTGTTTAGTTTTCTTAAGTTTGAGTGTCTTCTTGAAATCAATGACCAAATTTGTCCTCGATTCATACTTGAATTTTATAGTCAATATCAAATAAACTATACCGACGAAGGTTAAATATTGATCGAATTTGTAATTAAAAATCAATTCTTTTCTTACACTCTTAAAGAATTTACTCAAATTCTTGACATACCTTGTGAGGGTGCTTGTGTCTTTCCCGACAAGTGGTCACTTGGCGAGTTGGCATATGGTGTCCCTAGGGATGGTCCATACCAAACCAACCCTCCTTCTCCTGATGACATCATTTCGTATATTTGAAATGATCGAGAAGGCCAAGTCACCCGCACCCGTCATAGGCAAACAATTGATGTTTAAGACTATCAAATTCTCACTCGTGAAATTTTGTCAACCCTGAAGCCTTTGGAAGAAATTATCCGGGAAATGTTTTCTGTCTGGGGGGGTAATCGGGACCATGTTCCTGCGTGGCTTTGTTACATGCTCTATTGTATTGTAAGATCCAAAAAATTCAACCTCGCATACTATATGGAAAAACAAACGGAGTAGGTCACTAAACAAGTTAGGTTAATTTTACCATATGGTATGTTATTAACCTGTTTGTTTAAATTTGTCATGCGTGAGAGTCATGAGTTGGTCAATGAGTGTTATGTCTTGTAAGATCGTGTCATGAATCCTCTTACCGCTCAACAAGAATGGAAGACTAGAAAGGATCGTGGAACGAGAAGAGGTCGTCACTTCACTTCTTCTCCCTCCGCCTTCGATCAACCATCCTCTTCTCATCTTAACGATGATGATGATGAAAATGATGAAGGGACCTCGTGTGCAAGCACTCCTCCCCCACTCGTTTTGTTAATTCATTAACAAATGAGGTTCCTCGAGTCTTTCAAAATCCACCAAACATTGACCATGACATGGAACCATTTTACACCCACCAAACCGAAATCATCAACCGTCAAGTTCAGTTACGAGATGAGCATTGTGGTGGATTAAGGTCAATCGGGAAAAGCCTCAGGAACTTGTCGAGAAACATAAAGAAGTGAGCAATTTGGAAAATTGCTATATGACAATATTAATTTTATTTACTACCTTATTATGACTAAGTACTTAAACCTATGCTATTTAGTAGTAACTTAGTACGTAGTACGGGCAATATAACTTGCCTTGGATGATCATTTCATTTTTATCATCCTAAACACTTATTTGCATGCACCTTGATACACTATAGTTACTTATATTATGCATGATTATCTCTTAGTTAATATACCTACATGTGATTCTTTAATAGAATTTAAGATAGTCAATTTTGTGAATTTGATTATTAGATATTAAATGATCTATGGTGAAATAGGATTGACTGCAAAAGGGTGTCTTTAGGAAACTTTTTCTAGACATGTTTTACAAAAATTTGAAAAACTAGAAAAATTCTGCTCCTCCAGAAAATGGCCCCCATAAATACTGGGCGGCCCCCCTAATATATTTGAGACCGCCATATAATTATGGGACCGCCACCAGAGTCACGGGAATTTTACTGTGACCACCTAATTTTTTGTGCAATTGACTATCCTCTCCACTAGACACAGCTATACTTTCTGCATTTTGCTAAACCACTTTTGGAATCTATGCTTTTCCACTCTGATCTTATACTTCCTAATTAAATAAGTCACCCTTCCTACTCTTCTTATCATCCTCATCTTCTTCAAACCTTTCTACCATAGATTCTACTCAAGCTTCTTCCTCCCATGGCTTTAAGAAAATCAAACTCACCATCATACCCCCAAAACAACTATTTGTTGATCTCACAAATGATGATGAAAACCTCACTACACCTTCTCCAACCACAACCTCTTCATTTCCAACTCCGCCAAATGCACCATCAAAAACTCCATCAACTAATGACACCTCATCAAGCCAAGATAACACACCTTCTTCTTTTCAATCAAAACTTTAAATTTCACCACCATCATCTAATGAACCAACTTCTCCTCGACCCTTGAACCCTTTGCTTGATAACATCTCAGATGTTCCTCCTAGACCCTCAAACCCTCAACCACTTCAAAGTCATCCTTCTTTGGATATCACACTCTCATTGTCACCATTTAAAAACCTTGAAACTCCATCACCACCATCTCCACCACAACCTCAACCACCTATCATGGGTCATCCTCTTTACTACAACCATCATGACTACCATGGGTCAACATGCATATGTTGTTCTCACAACCGAAATCTTTTCTTAACCTTAAGAGATGAGATGAACATCATGTTTGCCCATCTTGAGTATCTTCTCACTACCGCAATCACTTCACATTTTCCACCTCCACCTTGAAATGTTTTCAAAAACCTCATAATGTGCCACCCTAACCTTTTGTTCAAAAGTTATTTGTTTGATCCCAATCTAGATAGATCTTTACTGCCTGTTAAGGGTGGTGATTAACCTATGTAATTACAAGCTAATCACAAGAGAGACTCTTGCTTTGAAAAGCTAATGTCTACGCGGAATATAGACACAACTAATAAGAAGAACAAGACTAATAAAAACTAAAAGATCCTTCTATGGATTTCTATTAATTAATAAGTAGAATAGAATTGTGTTTTCTGAGATTGCTTACAATTCCCTAACCCGTGGGTTTTTATAGAGGTGAAACCCTAAACCGCATTTACTCAAAACGCGTGAGATTGATATGCATGAATATCTTCCTTATTTTGCTCATGCATATCCTCATCTCTAACTAACTAAAATCTTATCCTGGAATAACTATTTGACTCTACCAGGACTAAGTATTCTACCAGTAGGAACTAAACTTAGCCTACCAGGACTAACTATGATAATAACCTTACCAGCAGGAACTACATACCTGCCAGCAGGAACTACTACTCTACCAGCAGGAACTACATACCTGCCAGTAGGAACTACTACTCTACCAGTAGGAACTACATACCTACTAGTAGAAACTAAGTATTACAAATATTCCTAACATCATCCCCTATGAATCATGAATCATCTAGAACTTATGTAGTATTATCTTTATCTATCTCATGTAGCATGTTTAATTTGTAGTGTAATTTATGGATTAATGATTCCTTGTTTATCTTAGTTCTATTTTCATTGCATATTGTATGAGTTTCTTAATTATGGAATGAAACTCTCTTTTTGGTGACTTAAATTTAATGTTATGCTTTAAAGATATTTGTCTTGCACTTGTACCTCTAACTTTGTTTTGTAGCAAACAATTTTTGTAAGATCGATCCCTTGGTGCCCTAAACGAGGGGGAGCGTACATCAAGGGAGAGTCTTGATATCGTCGACTTCTTTCTTTCTACAACTAATCGATGATCATCCTTTTTGAATTCGACAAAAAGGGGGAGAAATGGAACAAAACTCATTAATAATTTAAAACCTTTAATTTTTATACAAAATAAGTTTATATTTTGTCATCATAAAAAAAGGGAAGATTGTTAATACACATAATGTCTAAAAATGTTATTTATATTTTTTGACCTCTCAATGTTTTGATAATAACAAAATGTAAAAACGTTAACGATAAAAATAAACGTTTGCAAATTATTAATCGTAAAATTCCATTTCCAAGATTAGTAATCACTTAAGGTATGGACAAATAAATCATTAAGCATGATTAGTGATCAAGAAAATATTTTTCTCTTAACCATCACAAAATTATTTTTACAAAATACATATACAAAATATTTTCTAATTAAAATAAAAGTTTTATTTAAAACTTAAATTTAAAATTCAAAATTTTCCCCCAAAATAGAAGGTTCCATACCAGATACAACATTCCTCACAAAAAGAAAAAAAACAGGAGCAAAGTCTACTAGGCGGCCCCCTTATAGGGACGACGACCCCCAGATATATCTGGGACCGCCGGGACCGCCCCAAACGACCGTTGGAAATCCTGTCTGTAAATACTGCATTATTTCTGGCAGAAAAACATTCATCTTTGCACGATTTTTTTTTGATAACTTTCTCTCTCTAAAAACTTTCTTTCTCTCTCTAAATCTCTTGATCACTAACATTCTTTGTAGGATCAAAGATAGTAAGATTATTGTGGATTCAGGAGGTCAGGGAGGATAAAAGAAATGCTTAACCATATTATTAGAGAGATAAAGTAAAGGGAAAATATGTGTATCTAAAGAGAGAAACAAGAACACAAACCTTTACAAAAATGAATCCTCACCCCTCCATGGAAGTATAGAGGGGGTATATACAGGTCAAGACAAGGAAAACTATTCTAACTTAACAGTTCTAGTCCCTGCGGGTCTTGCCTAATGATAACTAGTGTAATTTCGTATAAGTCAACATATTTTAAGGCTAACAATCTTCCCCCAATATGTGGACATACGGAATTACTTACAATGTTCCTATCAAGTACAATCACAACAAAATAAAGTCTTCCAAAGCACTTCCAAAGCTGAAGATGTCTTCTGAGTTCTCCTAGTCTTGAAACTTGTACTCCAACTTGGATCTTCATTGTCTTTACTTGTTCAGGAACCATTGTAGTATGCATGAATTGGATTAACTTCCCCCTAATCCATACAACATGTCTTGAAAAGCTTTCTTCATAGACTCCTTTTTAACAAAGTTTCTGAATCAGCCAACATCCCTATCTTGAGCAGATTCTGAAACATTGATGTAGCTTCAACCATCTTTTATATGTCATTGACGTGCACAACGGAATTTTGTAGAAGAAAACCACATCAAATACTACTGCTACTTGTCATTAGGTCTTGGTGAATACTCGTTCGGGGGTACATGCGAGAAATCAGCAACAATTCTTCTCACGTATGCAGAATACTTCATAAACCATAATAAGTAAAGTAGTATACACTACTTCCCCCTGGAAGTTGACATGGTAACATCAAAGTCAACTAAGTCTCGGATGTACACATTTCCCCCCATGATGGTTGCGAACTCTCGGAAGCATCATTGTCGTGTACGTCCATATACTCGAGGAGTTCTTGTCTTAAGTACAAACCTTGAATTCCAAACAAACCATTACCCTTTTGACTTCAGAAACCATAGTAGGAGATGAAGCAATAATTAAGAAAACTTGGTATAATCAAGGTCTTGTATATGAATGTCGTTGACAAACTTTAAGAATTTTTCTTAGACCGTGAAGTACCATTGTCTTGGAATAGTACACTAATATCCCGTGAGAATTGCTGATTACATCTCAACCTTTAAACTTTCTAGCTAACTTACCAACCTCGTATTCTGTCGGCTATTGTTGTGACCACGTGGTGAAGTAAACCTGATATTCCAAACTTGAAAATGAAGTAGAATCCCCCAAATTTGTTACTTAATCTTGCACTGTTGTTGATTGAAGAACGGTGTACCCGACTGCAAAAGTATAAGAAGTACAACACCTCTTGAAATTATCCACATCGACATCTACGTGTGACATTAAGTACTACAATGTAACTCCTTTAAGTGATAATTATCCAGGTCTTCAACCAACCACCCGACTACTGGAACTAGATAATTCAAGTCTTAATCATAGCTTTATACGTTCAAGCAAGTCATCAATCGATAGATTGAGTTTAAAGAAAAAGAGTAGAAAATAGAAGGAAATCTCGATGATGCAATAAGTAGACGCCTTCGTGAAATTCAACTTCAATCTCAAATAAGGTATACCAAATCAACTCCGTAATCGATTGTCATCGTAATCCGAATCTTTATGCGTTTTGTCGTTTAAGTGAATCTTGATGAGAATAAATCCCGGTATCGTTATATTGTCACATTGTCATTTTGAACCCCAAATATAAGTCACAAAATTTTGTAATAACCAATTTACCACTTCATATAACAACAATTAGAGGTGCAAAAAAAATCGGTTAAAACCGGTTTTCGGTTTTTAGAAAATCGGTTTTAAAAAAACCGGTTTTTCTAATAACCGGTTTCGGTTTTTTTTTGTTTTTCCGAAATCGGTTTTTTTCGGTTATAAATGTTCGGAATCGGTTTTTTTCGGTTATAAATTTTCGGAATCGGTTTTTTACCGGTTCGGTTTTTTCTGGTCTATAATGTTCGGATCTGGTTTTTATACAGGTTCGTTTTTAGTTTTTTTTTTTTCGGATTTAAAACTTCGAATTTATTTAATAAACTTGTTAATTATCAAAAATTTAATTAAACAATACACGGAAACATACTAAACAATACAATCATAACTTTTTATTTATGCACCGGAAACTACTAAAAAAAATCAACCATAACTTTTATTTAAACAATACATTTATACAACTTAAAAATATATATATACTAATACATTTAGAGCTTCGGCATCATGGCTATATGACCGTTCGGTTTTTTTTATTTTTAAAAACCGGTTTTAACGGTGTTAAACAGGTTTTTATTATAACGGCTAGTTGAACCACTTTGTTGACGGTTTTTTTAACTGGTTAAACGTTTTTTATAACGGATTATATAAAAAAAACCAAACGGGTTTCACAACTTTTTTACATTCATCGGCCCAAAAAAAAGATATCGAACCGTCTCAAAAAAAGAAAATATTCGGGAAAAAATTAACTCGTCCCAACGCAAAAAAAAATTTCCCGAATCATACAAAAAAAGGAAATATCCGGGAAAAAAATAGCCTAAAATCTAGCCCAAAGTAAAAAAAAACAAAACGGACCCTCACCTTTTAACTATTTATGATTTTCTTACACAAAAATTCCCGTAAAAAATTTACAAAACCGTCCCAAAAAAAGAAAATATCCGGGAAAAATGAGCCCGTCTCAACGCAATTTTTTTCCCCGAATCATACAAAAAAAGAAAATATTAAAAATTAGCCCCGCCATAACGCATCGGCCAAAGAAAAAACCCCCGAAACGTAAAAAAAAATTATTCGGGAAAAAATTAGCCCCGTCGCAACGCACGAGTTCTTTTGCTTGTATATAACACATTTGTGGACAAATCCACTGTCGTTTTGACAGTGGGCCGCAATGCTACAGTAACGGGCTCACATTTTGGGCCAGCCCGATTTTGGTTTTTTAAAAAAAAAAATTTTTTTTTTGTTTTTTTTTAAATTTGTATGCACAAAGTAGGAGGAATTTTTTTTTACAAAAGTTCCAATTTATTCAGATAAAAAAATACACGCGGAAACATCTTCGATACCAAATAACTTTAAAATAATCGATATGGTCACAAACGTACAACCCATTATATTAAAAAAAATCCATATAGCAAAAAAAACAACATTTTAAACATGAGGCCCAACGCATAAGCTAACTATAAAATAATCGATATGGTCACAAACGTACAACCCATTATATTAAAAAAAAAACCCATATAGCAAAAAAAAAAACAACACTTTAAACATGAGGCCCAACACATAAGCCATATAAAAAAAATTATTACTAATATACACATTTGTCGACAAACTAGCCTAAAATTCGCATAAAATCTGGCCCAAAGTAAAAAAAAACTAGCCCAAAATTAGCATGAAATCTGGCCCAAAGTAAAAAAAATATAAAACGGTCCCTCAACTTTTAACTATTTACGATTTTCTTACACAAAAAATCCCGTAAAAAAATTAACAAAAAAAACACGTCAAGTTTTTATTGTTCACAACTTTTTTACATTCATCAGCCAAAAAAAAAGATATCGAACCGTCCCAAAAAAAACCGTCCCAACGCAATTTTTTTTTCCAGAATCGTACAAAAAAGGAAATATCCGGGAAAAAATTAGCAAAAAAAAACACCAAAAAATAGCCTAAAATCTAGCCCAAAGTAAAAAAAATACAAAACGGACCCTCACCTTTTAACTATTTACGATTTCCTTACACAAAAAATCCCGTAAAAAAATTTACAAAACCATCCTAAAAAAGAAAATATTCGGGAAAAAATTAGCTCCAAAAAAATTTACAAAATTAGCCGTGCATAATGCATCGCCAAAAAAAAACCCCCCGAAATGTAAAAAAATTATTCGGGAAAAAATTAGCACCGCCGCAAAGCGCGGGTTCTTTTGCTTATATATAACACATTTGTGGACAAATCCACTGTCGTTTTGACAGTGGGCCACGGTGCTACAGTATCGGGCTCCCATTTTGGGCCAGCCCGATTTTTTTTTTTTTTTTTTTTTTTTTTTTTTTTTTTTTTTTTTTTTTTTTTTTTTTTTTTTTTTTTTTTTTTTTTTTT
>BQNB010156187.1:5000-15296 GCA_026074375.1 Tanacetum coccineum | reverse complement strand
AAGAATGCCACTAGTCTTATTCTTAGAAGCTAGAAAGAAAACCCATGTAAACCTACTATAATCATCTGTGACAACTAAGCAATACATTTTCTTTATTAGGCTTTTTACAAATGTTGGTCCAAACAAATCCATATGCAACAAATGTAAAGGAAGACTGATTGAGTTCTCTGTTTTGGACTTACAAGAGGCTCTAAAAGTTTGGAAGGTAAACCTCTTACAAGATTTCCCTTAACCAATTTATTCATGGTTTTCAAATTTAAGTGACCTAGACTTTGATGCCATAGTTTAGATTCATCAGATGTGGCTTTTGCAAAAAGGAAAGTTAAACCTCTTTTAGGAACTCTGTTCTTTAAATCAACACTATACATATTGTTCTTTCTAGGAACTCTAAGTAAAACTTGACTTTCATCAATTAACTTAAAGTTTGGAGATAAAACAATACATTCAGTGTCATTAAAAAGAACACTATTCTTTTTATCACACATTTGTGAGACACTAAAGAGATTAAACTTTAACTCTCTCACAAAATACACATTTTCAAAATCTAGATTACCAGTTTTAATGGTACCTTTTCCTGTGATTTTCCTCCTTTAGGGTTCCCTCCAAAAGCAACATATCTTCCATCTATCTCTTTATAGTCTGTAAGATAGGACATGTTCCCTGACATGTTCCTTGAGCATCCACTATCAATCACTCTTTGATCCTGTAAATCCATTTGTGGATTGCCCTGCACATTAGATAAGAAAAATAGTTTCTTTTGGGGACCCAAGTCATCACTGACTTGGATCTGTCTTGTGCATCAATATAATCAAACTTCTTTACGGTAATTGATGCACTGTTGTGTTTAGAAACATGGTCTAAAACTTTAGTCTTTGGTTTCCAAACCCAACAAGCTGAGGCCTTAACAACATTAACATTATTTCCCTTAAAAGCATTAAAAACTGCTTTTGGCCTAGCAGTATTAAAGTTTTTAGGCTAACAGTATTAACCCTTTGATCAATATTACTGTTTTTGAATGTTGTGTTCTTATGAATGGGCCACTTAACAGTTGAATGTGCTGTTTTAGAAAGATATGACATTGGTCTAGCAGCATTTACTGTTGTTTTTAAGTGAGCAGTATTAACTTGTCTAGCAGTATTTACCAATACTGTTGTTTTTGAAAAAAATTGTCTAGCAGTATTAATTGATACTAAGCAAGACTTCATTAGTACTGCTCTTGGAACCATGTTCTTTTTAGCACAGGGTGAGTCTTTTTAGCAAAATTTTGATGATTCACCCTTTGAGTATTGTTCCAAACAGGTTTTACCATCCTTTGATTTTGAAACTATTTTTGATGGTAATTGCAATCAACTTGCAAATGATCAAAGCTTCCACACACATAACAGGCCTTATTAAACATCTCAAAATTGCTTCCTAGTTTTTGAGACATCATATTTTTCCAATTTCTTTGATTGGCTCTTGGAATGTAAGTATTTTGCCTATGTTTCTCAATTTGTTTAACAGTTTTCCTAGCAGTTTTCTCTTGTTGCTTAGGTTTGACAAACTCTATCTTAGCAATACTAGGCTTAACTGTTTTCTTCTCAGTTTTAGTTTGAGACACATTTTCTTCCTCACTATCTGACACCTAATCTTCAATAATTAGGGAATCATCAGACTTCCTAACTACCTTAGACACTTCTTCATTAGACTTTTTGTTCCCAACTACAGGCTTATTAACAAACTCATCTAAACCAGTAAAAGACAAATCAGGTGTTTGAGGCATGAAATTTCCGGTGTAGGGAGGTGGAACTGCATTATATTTTTCATAGCCTAAACTTTTCTTGCAATTATCAACAATCTGACACTCTATGAGCTTGTTTAAACTATTAGATGCATTTTCAAATTTATCTACATTAAATTGAATGCTATCTTTTTCTTTTTGAATTTTTTTAAGCTTCTTCCTAAGCTCTCTAATATTTTCTTTTTGAATTTCTCCTATTTGAATATCCCATTTTAAGCCATTAATGTTTTCAACATAAATAGACTCATTCTTTTTATAAAATTCAAGTTTTTCTTCCACTAATTCTAAACCTGTTTTATAACCTAAAACCATTAAACTAGATTTCTCTAAATCTCTTAATAGTTGATCATTTTGAGATTTAAGTAATTTAACAGTTTCCATACAAGATTTTGAACAATTTGAATCATTGGATACCTCTGAGTCAGAACTTGAAGATGAGTAAGCCATGAGTGCATAATTAGGCCTCTGCCTGATCACTCTAGTCATATCCACCAAGACCATCACATGACACCAAAGCTGTGGAAGTAGATGTTTCCACATGCACACTCCTTCTTGAGATTTCCTTGTTCTTGTTGTTTTGATTTCTGGAGCTCCTGTAACCGCCTAGGGGGGCGAAGTATTGACACGGCTGTGGGGGGGCTTGTGTGGGGGGGGGCACGCCCACTGTGTTAGGGGGGGGAGACTGTATGCAAACCATATCTCATTTGCCTTAACATTAGCTTTTCTTCCTGTATTCTTCAAAATCCTTCTTGCTCTCATAGTCAAGATAGCCATTTGCCATCTCAAATCCATCTCTTCCATGTCATCTGGATGAATTTGTGGAAAGTCCTCATGTACAAGTTGAGGACTATTTGGTTGACTAGCAAGGAATATACAAATAACAACATCATTCAAGTTATCAATATTTATAAAGTAAGTAGCATTAACTTGAGTGCTAGCAGTAGAAACTCCATGAGCAATATTAACTGCTTCATTAGTGCTGCTCGTGTTGTTATTTGAAGAGGACACAAAAGCCTTGTTTTGTGTGCTTGAACTTGAGTTAGACATCCCTTTAACTTCTGATTCATACACCTTGAGATTGTTGTAGAGATCATCCATGCTTATTGTATCCAAATCAACTTTATTCCTCCACACAACAGCATGTGTGTTCCATTCAGGTGACAAACTTCTTAATAACTTTTGATTAACATCTTCTTGTGAAAGCTTTTCATCCAAAAGCTCCAACTGACTCACAAGCTTTTTGAAGCCTATTAAAAGTTTGATCAAGCATCTCTAAGCTTGGAGTAGTGAAATTTTCATATTGCTCCTTTAAGAGATTCCTTTGAGTCTTTCTTGTAGATGCATTCTCACCAAATCTCTTTTCAACGGCTTCCAGCAACTTCTTAGCATCCTTTATAGAGTTAAACTATAACTGATGTTCATTGGGAATGCCCATTATTAAAGTACTTCTAGCTTTCACCTCTAATCTTCTCTGAGCCTTTTCTTTAGCAGTTGTAATAGGCATCTCTGTCACAACACCTTCCACAGTTGTTGTTTTTGGCAAGGTTGCACCATTCTCTATGACTTCCCACAGTGCATAGTCTATCATCTAGATATATTGTTCAATCCTCATCCTCCAGATCTCATACTCACTAGTTTGAGCATGAAAACTTTAGATGCAGCCACCATGTATGCAGAATTTTGATCCATATCTTAAAAAAAGATCTTGTGTGTAGGATCCCTTTGCTTAATGGATCTTAACCTTTAGCTTGTAAAGGGTTTGTTGCCTTAGATAAATCTAAAGTAACAATGATGAAACAATGATTAACCACTATTGATTACGCGGAATTTAATCAACAATGTAAAGAAGAACACAATCAAAACACTTTTATATTGAACTTTGAATCTGCCTAAGTTACAGATTACAAACTATGATTACTATATGATCTCTATGATCTTCTGTAGAACTATATCTACTAACTATGCCTAGGGATCCTTTTATAGACTAAGGAAACCCTAATGGGCTTTACAAAACGCGTATAAAGATAATGCATATCTTTTCCTAAGATATCTCATGCATATCTTTAACTCTAACTAATTTCTGCGTAAGCAGACTTAACTATTACATAAACAGTATTAACTATTTAATACTGCCAGTACTAACTATGATAAACCTTCTACCAGTACTAACTATTATACTAGCAGAACTAACTATAATACTAACAGAATTAATTCTGTTATACAAAATTCCTAACAATCCCCCCTAAACTTGAACTTTACTTGTTAACTTTAAGTTTTTCTTCATTGCTTTAGTTGGGCTTTTGAGAATTGATCCAAGCATGTCTTCAAGTCCTTAGCTTCTCTTGAATGATGATTTGTTTGATGTTCTTTGAAAAACCAGATCATACTTTGTCTTTTAGTCTTTGTCTTCTCTTCACAGCTACACAACAACATCCAACTAAGTTGGCTTTATAGTTTTTGGCAAACTACCAGCCATCAACGGATTTGATATGTCTTTACCATGAGCCGTTTGCTATGGACTAGTCAATGCTTCATTGTAGTAACAAGGTGCATTGATAACCTTATAGTTTTTAGCAAACTATTACTATCAACGAACTTGAATTCTCTTTACCAGTAGCCGTTTGCTCTAGAGTAGCCAATGCTTTAGTGCAATACTATGGTGCATTGATTACCATACAGTTTTTGGTAAACTGTCAACCATAAACGGATTTTATTTTTTTGAAGACGATCTTTACCAAAGTCGTTTGCTTTGGACTAGCCAGTCCTTATGCCTATTAAGCATGGTGAACTGATAACCATTTGTTGTGTGGTGGTTAGCCAACACCCAAACCCTTCTCACTTCCATAATAGTCCACAGTTTCCAAAAACATGCCCACTGCTACTGATAACTTCATCACTTTCTAATCCCAGCTTGCTTCTCAATCATCTTCAAGAGTTTATAGCAAACTTCATTCATTTTTCCATCTAGAAGCTTCATTTTCAGCATCACTTGGCAAGCTTCTTTTGACAATGGATACTTTCTATCCGCTAACATATATATAGTGCATGCCTCCAAAGTTAAACAATGTACTTTACACTTATCATAATACCTCCAACTAACCATCTTTTGTTGAAGTGGTAAGCTCCAAATAGCATCTTCAATGAGAGGTGGATCAAACATAGTCCTGAGATCACTCCAAAGCACTCTGTCATACGCATCTTCAGGCCTATTTGTTCCATACTTCTGCATTACCAATCTGTACAACTCTATAAGATCCTCTCTTGTGAAGTCTTTAATCATAGCTCCAAAGCTCATGTAGACTGTATCAGCTCCATTTGCTCTTATTATCTGATAAACACTTCTTTGACCTTGCTGAAATATCTTCTAATTTACCACACTATTAGATTTTGTAGTCAAAGGATTAGGATTCATAGCCTCTACTGATTCCTCTTTATCAGTTTCTGAATCTTCTTGTGCACTTTCTTTTTCCTGTTCTTTTAACTGGCTCTTCTTCCTTTACTTCAGCAACTTTTTATCCTATAGCTGGAATATCTTTATCATCAATCTTTTGTTTCTTTGAAGTCTTTGTCTGAAGCTCTTCTCCATATCTTTTCAATTTTGCCTTTGTAGCTTCAAGATTTATAGGAACAAAAGTATCAATCTGCTGAACTAACTTATCAAACTCTTCTTTAATTTCTTCAAACTTCAACTTCTTTAACTGAGAAAGCTTCCAAGTTCCTTGATTCTTAAGATAGTTTGACATATAGATCTTTAACTGGGATTGAGTCATGGGTTTGTTTCTCTTTGCCTTAGCTCTTTCCTCTGCAAAGTGTTTGTTTCTTTGATTCACCATATCTACCATTCTTTTTGCAAAATCTTATTTAGACAAATCTTGTCCCAACACATCTTTTGACAACTCTGCATTTGCTTCTAGCTTGGCTCTAATAGTATCCCAGTCTTCTTCAGTATAAAACTGAGCTTCAAATTGAACTTAAGCTTTTCTTTTCTTCTTTGTTGTTCTGTTAAGCTTCCCTTCTGTCATCTTTATGCTATCATTTTATCTAAATGAATCTGCTTTGCAACTTCTTCATCCAGTTGAGCTTGTAACTTTATAGCCCCTTCCAATCTAGCTTGCTCTTGTCTCATTTGTTCTTTAGTTTCGTGAGTAGCCTGGATATCCTCTTCAACCATTGGAACCTTTCCTTCCCTTTGACCCCTTTTACTAGCATACCCTAATCACATTAGTTTCTACTAGTACTAACCTCTTCAATACCAGTATTAATCTCTTCTCTGCCAATATTAATCTCTTCTCTACCAGTATTAATCTCTTCTTCATCACCCAATCTAGTATTAATCTTTTTAGCCATAGACCTTGCTCTTCTCCTGTATATCTTGCCCTTATCAATTAATTTTTCCTTGCTAACACCCTGAGAAGCAACCTTTGACAATGTTTTAGCTGCCTCTAAGATTGTAGGATTGGTTTCTTTCATCATGACCTCTCCTGAAGCTTTTGTAAGAGTAACAAAATCTGTTGACTTCTCTTTCATGGATTCTCTAACCAAAGAAACTAGAGGATCATCATCAATATCCTAAATTTCCTCCCCTGATCCTCTGATTCTTCACCCTCTGATTCAGATATGAGTACTTTCTTGGATTTCCTCTTCAAAGCTTTTCCAGTATTTCACCTTCCTTTAGGCCAATTGAGCACACATTCCCTATGTCTCTTGGGTTTCCTTCAACTCTTTCTCCAAACTATTAATACTGGTCATCAAGGTAGGTACAAGCACCATCAATTCTTTAAGTTACATACTATCATCAGCACTTCCTGATGTATTATCTTCAGGGAGAGGTGCTTCATAGGTACTAGGTAGTGAAAGATAAGGTGGAGATTGAGGTGGTGAATAGGGTAGTGAATGAGGTGGTGATTGATATGGGGAATGATGTAGTGGTAAATGAGGTGGTGTTTGATGTTGTGGTGATGGATGAGGTGGTTGGGATGTGGATGGTATTTAGCACAGGTGTGGTGATGGGGTTCATCTGTTGTGCCTGAGCCTTTCACTTTATCCCAGTTTGCCCCCTGCCCAACATAACAGGCATCAATGGTACAAAATCCCCTGCATAACCCCTTTTCATGTTTGCAAAAATCTTTTTGGTCAAAGTAGGGGCTAAATACCTTCCTTTATTTTTAGTTTTAATATACAAAATGATTTGTAAAAACCGTGGATACATTAAAAATTTTGAATTACTCTCCTAAAGTTATGACCATCTCCATAAAGATCATTTTTAGAAAAATTATAAACCCTATTGCTAGATAGACATATTAATGCAGTAGCAATAGTACTATCAAATTGATCCCATCCACCAGACTTAGGGCTTAAGCAATGTAAAATATGATGGATTAAAAATTTCCATTGGGGTTTAAAATTCTTTTTCCAAAAAGTTAATTTACCCTCAGTAACATACCCTAAGGTGGCTAATCCAGCATATATGTCAGCATCAGATAAATTATGTATTCCTGTTGCATCTGCCAATTGAAGTTTACTTCTGACAGATGCCTCAGTAATAGTATACTCTTTAGAGTCTATAGATGCTACTAATTGTTGAGTCCCATTAGCAAGTGTTCTGACTGTGGCAGTTTGCCAGAACTGTTTGACTAGGGAGTCATAGATAGTAGGATTATGAGTTAAGGCATACCTGAGAGATGTACCTTTAAGAAAATCCACTACCTCAGTGAAACCAACACTTTCATTTGGTTTCTTCAGGAAAGCGACCATATTATGCTTGTCTGAGTACTTTAGATTGGCCATATGAACTCGTTGATGAACAGAAATCGTAAGAATTGAGATTCTAATGCTGGGTTTGATGCGAGTGAATTACTAAGTGCTGGTAGAGAGAGGGAATTGAGTTTTTATCGATGAATAACAAGGTTTCTTATTGGACCGTGTGTAAAAGAAGTTTCTTTAGAGTAAAGAAAGATATTTTATTGAAGAAAGTGCAGTAATTATCCAAATAGAAAACCTATGTTAGAAGTACGCGCCGTAAAAATCTCTAACGGTAATATTTAAAAGAAGAAAAGTCAATTTTCCCTCACCAGCACCAACGGTCATCTACCAGCATTAAAATTAGTCTACCAGTACTAATATAGTCTACCAGAATTAACATATAGACTACCAGTATTAACGTATAGACTCCCGATAATTAACCGTAATTCCATAGAATTAAAAGGAAATCTACATAATTAACTCGTAAGACTACCAAAAATTAACTTAATACTTAGTCTTACAGACCATGAGATGATTTGGTATATGCCAGGACTGCCCTTCTATCCATCCTCAAATCCATGCTTATCCTGAAAAGTTAGTGCAATAAAAAGAAAAATATACTATGAATTTGAACTAACGATAACCTATCTACCAGCATTAATACCCTAGCAGTATTAATGTAAATTAGTATGTACAAACTTTACAAGTTAACCTCCCCTCAAATGTAACTACAGATTTAACATTCCAATGCTGGCCACCAAAAAGTTAAACCTGGTAACATCAAATCCATTGGTGAGAAGGTCTGCAACATTTGAGTCAGTGTGAATCTTGAGAACATCTATCAATCTCTTCTCATAACAATCCCTTATTAAGTGATGTCGAATCTCAATGTGCTTGGTTCTTGAGTGATAAACTGGATTCTTGACAACACAGATGGTGCATTCATTGTCCAATATGATTTTGGTATTCATATAAGAAAAAAAAAAAAAAAAAAAAAAGAAAAAAAAAAAAAAAAAAAAAAAAATAAAGGAAAAAAAAAAAAAAAAAAACAAAAAAAAAAGTTAAAGCCATAATAACCATACATTTGGTTTTGTATCCATATCTTGCCCACAGCAAGACAGCTGCAACATATTCTGCCTCAGTAGTAGAATTTGCCATAATTGTCTGCTTCTTGCACTGCCAAGATATGAGTCTTCTACCAAGAAATTGACATCCACCAGTTGTTGATTTTCCTGCAAGAGCTTGCCCTGCCATAATCACTATCTAAGAAAAGCTTCTAGTTCAAAAGGGGAATCTCTAGGATACCATAACCCTAGTTTGGGTTGATGTTTGATATATCTAAAGATCCTCTTTACAGCATGTAAATGGGAAGCTTTTAGAGTGACTTGAAACCTTGCACAAGCACAGACAGCAAACATGATGTCTGGCCTTGATGCAGTCAAATACATCAGGGAACCAATCATTGATCTGTATTCATGCACATCTACCTCTACACCATCTTCATCTTTAACCAAGGGTTTGTTTAACTCAATAGGAGTAGTAGTTTTTTTAATGGAGCAAAAATCAAACTTCTTGAGTATGTCAGCTACATACTTGTCTTGACTAATGAAGATTCAATCAGGTTGTTGCTTCACTTGTAGTCCCAAAAAGAATGTAAGCTCTCCCATGGAACTCATCTATAATCTTTTGTGCATAACTTCTTCAAATTCAGTACACATAAACTTCTTAGTAGAGCCAAATTTGATGTCATCCACATAGACTTGGACCAACATAATGTCACTCTTATTCTTCTTGATAAACAATGTTTTGTATATGGTACCTCTTCTAAAACCATTCTCCAACAGGAAAGAAGAGAGTGTCTCATACCAAGCTCTAGGAGCTTGATGTAGACCATAAAGAGCTTTAACCACCTTATAGACTTTGTTTGGATGAGCAGGATCAACAAAGCCTGGAGGTTGATGAACATACACCTCTTCTTTAATTGTGCCATAGAGAAAAGCACTTTTAACATCCATTTGATAGACAAGAAATCCCTTATATGATGCAAAGGCTAAGAACAGCCTGATTGCCTCTATTCTAGCAACAGGTGCAAACACCTCAGCATAGTCGATTCCTTCTTCTTGTCTATGACCTTGAGCTACAAGCTTAGCTTTATTCTTCACAACAATGCTTCTCTTATCTCTCTTGTTTCTGAAAACCCACTTAGTGCCAATTGCCTTCTTTCCAAAAGGCAAATCCACAAGTATCCAAACCTGCTGTAACTTGAACTGGAGCAATTCCTCTTGCATTGCTTCAACCCAGCTTTCATCCTTTAAGGCTTGTGATATAGTCCCTTGGGTTCTTCTTGAGAGAGAAAACATGCAAACAAACAGTTTTGATGATCCTTGTGGTTTGGTTATGTTCTGTTTGTGAATGTAACTTACTAAGGCTTGTTGTGCTGAAGAAGCTTTTGAATCTTCCCTCTTGTTTGAACTGCTGATCGTTAATCTCCTATAATAATTCCCTTTTTTGGATTATCCTTATTAAGTTTGAGTGTGGAATAGGACTGACAGCAATGGTGTTATCCATGTTGTTGAAATCAGCCACTGCACCCACATATTCATCATCATCATAAGCTCCATTAATTATTCCATCATTTAGGAGAATATCAGAAGCATCTTCCAAGTCAGGCATATTTGGATCAATGGATAAATCAGCATTAGGGAGAGTAGATGCATCAATAGGTATTGTAGTGGCCGCCTCCAAGTAGACAAATGATGATTCATCAGCATTTG
>BQNB010156186.1:0-15297 GCA_026074375.1 Tanacetum coccineum | reverse complement strand
TTTTTTTGTGTTTTAGCCTTAATTGCTTTCCTTTTTAGCTTGCCTTTACTTGTTTTTGTATTTTATTTGTAGAAATAGGAAACTAAATCCAATTTGTGATATTCAAGCATTGTTCCACAAACGTTACCTCGATTTTCAATTCACACATCGTCAGGATACGACCCGAAAAGCTTTTTTGGGATTTTACTTTGGATAAAAGTAAAAATCTTCTAAAAGCATTACAGAATACTCTCACTCTTCTATTATTGATTTTGGGTATTTTAGTTATATATTTATATTATATATTATATATACTAAAGAAATCAAATTAGTGATGCAAAAAGTAAATAAGTAATCTACGAAATATGAACAAGTAAAGATAAGAAAGATCAAACAGATGACACAATGATTTATAGTGGTTCGGATACGAAGCTACTCTTCGCCCTACTCCACTCCCCAAGTACCCAACTTGAGAGTTATCTTCACTATGTCAAGCTCCCTTTAGGTGGAGAAAACCGTACACGTCGCTTACACTTTTTCCGGTACTAAGCTACATACCGAGTTCTACTTTAAGATAGAACCAATCTAACACACTATGTATTTTGTGGCCTAAATACTAACCTATCATACACATATGATACACACAACACATAACACAAGATATACAAGATGAATGATTATCACAAACGTGATGACACAATTAAACTATTAACACTTTGAAGCTTGATGTCTTTTTGAGTGTTCTTCACTAAAGAGTGGAATGAGTTGATCACTTGTAATGGATTATTTAACAAGTATAATGATCAAAGAATATAAAAGATAAAAGATATATGTGAAAAATATTTGTCAAGACTTATTTAAAATGAAAGCTTAAGGTTGCTATTTATAGTCAAGCCTTCGAAATTCAAATATGTCCCAGATAGCTGGTTTGTGCGACTCATGGATCCACCATTGCCTGGATCCGTCTTGTGTATTTGGTGGATGCGTGGGTGGAGCTGGGACAACATTTTTCATTTTTTGATTAACCCCAAATCTATACAAAATATTGTTTTGTACTTAATAAAACTAGTTTATTAGATTCTTTTCGAACAAAATATTTCTTATCACCAATAAGGAAAGATTTTCTAGATTTGGGAATATTTGAAAAGATTTGGAAAGATTGTTTCCACTTATGGTTAATCTTATTTTGTCTTACATGATTAATATAACTAGCTTATAATTAATCATGTGTTAACTTAAATCATTTGATTAGAAAGGGTTTATGCAAATGATAATATTTTTCTTTGATCATCAACTATGTTTAATAATGCCATATTCATACCTTAAGTGATTTGTCGTCGTCAAGTAAACTTTCGACTAAATAACTTGTTTACGTAATCAAAACATGAAGATCATTAAATATAAATATCGTTTTTGCGCGAATATTTGTATCAACACGAAACAAGGAAAGAATATCAACATACTTGTTCTTGTTCTTTCTTTAATTTTGTAAATCAAAGAAAGTTTCTGTTGGGAATACATAAGATCAATGATGATATCTTTTTTTCGTCTTTGCTGTTGTAAAGATCAGATCTAATACAACACAAAAACAACAACTAAGATATTTTATCCTTTTAATTTCAGTTTTGAGTCTTGATGTTGTAGATAGAGATGGATTTGTTGGATTATTGTTATTATGACGAAGGGTTTAGATTTAGATGTGTAGATTTTTTGTGGCTGTATGATGTTGTAATGTGGCGAGGGTTTAGGATTAGTTGGATTTGATGTAGTTGGCTGATTTTGTTGTTATGATTGATGTGGTAAAGTTGTTGTGGTTTGAATAAATTGAGTCTGACCTTCTTCTTCTTGTCCTTTTCTGTTGACCTTGACTCGGTGGCTGACTCAGTTGAGTCGACTCGGTCAACTCGGTAAGAACCAAGTTGACTCGGTTTGGGTTATGGGATTACACAATGGCAAACCGATGTCTCTAAGGGTGAGCAAACCGTTGTCACTCAGTTTGCCAAACCGCCGCCACCAAACCGCAGGCTGGTAGCAAACTGCTATGGTGGTGGTTTAACCAAACCGTTACCACAATAGTCAAACCATTGTTGACTTTACAAACGGGCAGAGGTTTGTTTAGGCAGACCATGAAAAATGATAAACCGTTGTTTAACCTGTAGCAAACCGCTGCCAGCAAACCTTTGTGACCAACCCGTCGTTGACTAGTCAAACGGGCAGAGGTTTGTTTAGGGACACCAAGAAAAAGTATAAACCTCTGTCAACCTGTTCACCAATCCGCTGGCAGCAAAACTCTGCCACCAAACCACTGTTTGAACATGGGACCACAAACAACAAACCGCTGGCGGTATTGTTTTTGTTTTCTAGAACAAAAGTGATAAAAAAACACAACAGAAAGTATTATCCTATGTTTTCTTGACCAAACCTCTGCTTAGAACACTTAAAGTGTTTAAAATAATCCAGGATGATCGAATAAGCAAAACTTTGTCCCTTGTATCAAATCGTGACCAAGAATAAGCTCAACAATAAGCAGTTTAAAGCAGAAAATAAGCTCGAATATAAGCTTAAATAAGCTGAATAAGTTATAATAGCCATGAATCAACAACAACGAATCAAATGTGACAGATTTGAGACCAAACTGGACCATAAAATCAAACCGGACCATAAAATCAAACCGACCCAAGAATGAAACCAAGGCTCATGATACCACTTGACATATTTAAAGAATCATAGATCCGGTGGTCGAGGAGACTCAAACCATGTAATAGCCATGTTTAGAGAGAGAGTAGAGAGAGAAACAAATATGTGTGTTATTGAATGGAAAATGTGAATGATACAAGAGTCTCACCCTTCTATGGAAGCCTTGGAGGAGTATTTATACCACCATCTAATACATAAGTTTACTAAAATGCCTATTCTAGTCCCTACGTATGGTGGTATGATTTACTATTGTAATTCTGTCATGTCGTCACATAAAATGAAATCCTAATGGCTGTGTGTTGATTTGCTTCATTGTGATGTTATTGAGGTGTGTGTTGATTTGCCACTATTTTTTTCTCTGTACCAACGCATTTGCTTTAATTTAATCATTTCGTTAAATCGGCGTAAGCTAAATGTATCATTCAACGTAAACGGGGTCACAAAAACAAACTTTAAAATTTATGTCAGGCAATCATTATATTATTTTTACTAAGTAATAATTAACTTATTATGTTTTATTTTTATTGGTTACGTAAATCATTTCACTCCCCATTTAAAACCTTAAGACTTTCTTCTATCTTGACCAAGACTCCTAAATTCCCTCCCATGGTCCCTTTGAACTTTGACCACCTCATTATATCACCCTTGGACTAGTCTTGGTCATTGAATTCACACTTTGACTAGCTATTATAATATTTGACATGCACTAGTAAAGATCATAACACACAAAAACACTTTATCACTTAGCAAAAAAAAAAAACCAAACAACTCATCCCTTTTTCTCTCTATTGAGATACCGCGCTCAAAATCTAAACATAAGCACCCTTACAAATTTTTTCTACCACCATAAAGCTTCCTACATCAAATCTAAGATATCATTAAGGTTGCTCATTTCGGGAGTATCTTGTGTCGCATTTTCATGCATTTTGATTTACTTTATATGATTTTCATTCAAATCAAGGTGAGTTCATAGTCTCGCATTTCAATCTTTTAAATGTTTTATAAACCCGCGAGGGGAATACATGGTCGTTTACTAAACTTGTATATTTTACTACAATTAATTACTTTCAATACTTTGGAGTTCATAGCCCCTTTTTCTACTACTGTTTTATTAAATTTGGGGGAGATTACATGGCTTGATTTCTTTGCGACACAAGTGTTTTAAAAACCTGTATGCTTTTCCTATTACATTATTGCCTAAGTTACAGTATTGCAATTTAAGTCCCCTTTTATCTATGAAACGTTAATTACCTGCTGGGTATACGCTAGTATTATGGATAGATCTATCGGGACTGACCATCCCCGTCTGGGCTGTGGTTTCTAGTTGACCATTGACGCATTAAACATTGAAGAAAATGTAGAGTTTGGCTTCATCTGTAATTATGAAAATTAGTAGGGATGTTTTTGTAACATTGTATCCGTGTTGGGGCACCAAACTCGAAGTACTGGTTTGATTATTGTTTATTACGTTAAGGTTCGATGTCATGTGCTTAGTGCAATAATATATACGTAGACTTGGTGATTTGTTTCTATTGTCTAAGTTTGGAATAAGCTTAAAATAAGCCGAAATAAGCTCGAAAATAAGCAAAAAGGAAAAATGAAAATTTAGCAAAAAAAATGAAGATTCTAGTTTGAAGAATACTAGCCACGAAACTACAATGACAAATGAGTGAATAAGCGCAACTTAACCAAGAAGCCCAAAAAAAAAAGACGTGAGCCTATATTTCGAAATAAGCCACGAAAATTTTGAGCTTATAATCACGAATCAAACACAATAAGTTGTAGAACAAGTGAAGCAAGGAGTAGAGAAGCAAAACGTAAACCAATAAGCCAAAAAAGATTCGGACGTGAGCTTATATAGTCGAATAAGCCATGAAATCTTGATTTTGAGCTTATTAAACCACAAAACAAACACAATCTACCCGAGGCTCTTGATACCAAATGTCGAACCGAGAAATCACTTTACTTCATAATTAAGAACAAGAAATTAAGAAAGAAGATGAGTAAGAATTGTAGAGAGAGAGAGAGTAGAGAGAGAAAATGAGAGAGAATGGGATGTTTTCTTGCAAAATGAAATGTTACAAAATGACCAACCCTACTCTCCATCCATGGAGAGTGGTATTTATACCAAGACTAAAAGGCTTACTTGCCTTTAGTATTTCTACAGGCCGGGCTTGAGTTTACTTGGGTTTTCGCCCGATACACGTGACAGGTTAGCTTACATTTAAGAGCCCGTTTACCCGTCTAGCCTATTATAACGTATATTAATTAATGACCGAGACCTAATATCATTAATGAATGAACTTCCATTGTTCGACTCAATATTTTGAGGCTAACACTAACACATGAATTCATGCCATTCACATAATTGAGCACACATACATCATGATTAGCAGTAATTAAATATTGCTTACACATAGCTCAAACAACTTCAAATTTATCATTCTAAATAGCAAGCTTAATGTTATTACATTCAGATGACACATGTTTCTTATTCTTAGAAAGCAGTAAATTCCTATGGTGTTCTTTTACTTCAACTTCTTTATTTTTAATGCAACTACTTTTAGACACAGAGGGGACCCTATCATTCTTTGTATTGCTCCTAGGCTATGGCCTTCTGGTCTTAGAAGTGCTTTCTACTCCTATAGAATAGAACCCATTTGAGTCAGATTTAACATCTTTCTTACTGATGACATGAGGTTGTGAAACAGTGATCGGTTTTGTCCTAACGCTTGCTTTTACATGTTTGCTAGGCACAACGTTATCTACCCTAGAAGTCAGAGAAGGATCAATTCTAAACATCCTAGGGGCAATCACATTATTGTTTTGCACAACGTTTGATTCCTGTGTTTTAGGTATCGAGTGTGAAGTGACTGGTTTTGTCAAACCATGTTTCTTACCAACCTTGGGAATAATCGATCTAGTGTCTGGGAAAATGGTTGTGACAGATAAAAGCTTGTTCACAAGGTGGAAGAATTTGATTTCCATGATAGATAGTTTTGAAAACTTTGTGTCAGCCCCAAACGGGGCTTGGACGGAAATACGTGTCAGGGGGTCGTGACGTCATTATATTTCGAACACAAGCTAATGAGAGAACGCTACCATAAGGACATTTTGAAAATCATAACTCGTTGCATTGTTTAAAAATAAATAAGTTTTACAAGATTCAAAGGAAAGTAAACATTTGCGGAAGCGAAAATAAAATGTAGCGGAAGCATAATTTGGTTTTCAAAAGACAACGAGTATGAATGATAACAAAGTCTTGCTAAATGGTATCATATTGCACGTAGACTCAACATAGCACGTCAAGAAGTCCAAAGCTAATCACCTGAGAAAAACATGCTAAAAAAGGTCAACATAAAGTTGAGTGAATTCATAGGTTTAAGTAAAATATTTATGAGGATCAAAAACGTTTAGAGAATACTGCTTCACTCACAGTATTATGAAAAGATGTTTAGCAATTTGAAATGTTCAAACAAAATAGTGTGGACCACAAGATTTCAAAACGTATGTGACAATCTTAGCAGTTTACGAGTTCACATACAAAGCACATGAGACTATTATAACAAATACAATATCACATGAAAAGTATTTACTATTGCGCTAAGTTCATGACACCAAAGCTCAATTCAATGCAACATATTATATGCCAAACAAGAAATTAACTGCCCTAGAGGTATCTGACCAAGATTACCTAGTGAAATCCGACAAGGCATATATCCGTTTATCGGGAGCCCCATGGGTAGTGAGCGCTACTCACCCGGATAGGGATACTTAGTCCCAATAAATCTATTTATAACATTCGTGCTTACTTAACTAGTACGGTCGATTAAGAAATTAATGGTTCATGATAGTTCGGGCATTAGTGGTCTATTCGTAACTTAAGCAACACGTAAACAAGGAAAGTAGATCAAGATACTTAAGTCCATAGTAAAATCAACCAATGTATTTCCAAAAGAAAGGCTTTAAGTAATTGCATCCATAAGTAAAATAAAGTATGATATCAATCATGTAAATTTATAAGCGTTTGAAATCATTAGAGTAAACAAGTTTCTAAACGAGCATGTTCTCACTCCAAAAGTTATAAGATAACTATCAAACAAGTAAAACGTATGGCTATGAACTCACATTGATGTTGCAGAACAATTAGCAGGAATGCAAATAATAAGCACAACACAAACGGAAAACGGAACGCCTCGACCAAAAAGATGCAACTTAACTTAATAGCTATGTCCCACTAGCTTAGGATGATGAATTTGGGTTTTTCGATGGATGAGTACATCAACACGACACGTTGATAAAGGATTTAGATTTCAAGTTGTAAGAGTTTGGTGGTTGGTTAAATAAAATAAATCGAAAAGCAAATGCAAAGTATGTAATATATTCCGTATATATATTACATATGAAAAATGAACAATTATATAATTCATATGTTGAGTTATATAATAAAGACAAACAATCAAAAGAATAAGTCGGAGTATATAATACTTTACAAGTATTATATAAGAAACGTGATGAAAATAATTGAAACAAAATAATTTGACACATGTTCGGAAATCACTAATTAAATAAATAGAAAGTTCTTGCATAAAAGTAATCGTACGTTTTAAAGTTACAAATTATGTTAAACGATGTTTGTAATGTTTCTACAAAAGTTATGTTTTATCTTCTAGTCAAAAATTTATAAAATAATATTTTATAAATTAGTATTTCATTTCCTTGACGGTTTTTAGCTAAAATAGTTGTCTCATTTGTAAAAGTATAGTTGTTATTTATTTGTCGGGTTATGGTATAATTATAAATAAAGTATCTTTAAACTATAACTTAGTCCTTTTTATCGGTTTTCAAAGATGATAGTAGTTGTAGCGAAAAATACTAAGTATAGAAATTTATAAAAAAATTGTCATGACCTATTCGTTATACATGTTTCCTATTTTTATAAAACTCAAAGTTTTCTACTTTAATCAAATCCATGTTTCAAAATACCTATATATATATATATATAAACAAACTTAAACCATTAACCAAGAACAAGTATAACCAAACACAGCCTTAAGGGCTGTTAAAAGCAAAACCAAACACGTCCTTATCGTTGTAAAACAATGAACCAAACGCCTCCTTAGGGCTGTTAAACCCAGATGCAAACACCCCTTTACTGATGTAAAACACAAATCCAAACACACCCTAAAGGCAGTTAAACGCAGATCCAAACGCCCCTTTAGGGTCATAAAATGCATCAAATAAACACCCCTTAGGGGCTGTTATTACGCAGAAACAAACACCCCTCTTCGGGCGTGTATGTCAATCGAAACAAAAGAACAAAAACTAAAGTAGATCAATCAAAAATGAACAAGTTAAAACAACACAACCACACAAAGTTTTTATTAGTTTTTACAAAAATAAAAACTATCCAAACTCGGAGTTAAAAGGGGTAAAGTGGTGGTGGTACGCGGCTGTTGTGCGGCGGCTGTCGTGATGGGGTAGTGATGATGGAGGTGGCGGCTGTTGGCGGTGGTGTAGAGATGGCAGCCGCGGTGGCGATGGTGTGCGACTGACGATGGTAGTGGTGATGATGTTGACGTGGTGATGATGTTGATGGATGGCGGCGATGATGTTGGTGGATGGTGTACCGGATCTAGTAGATCGGTGGGGATGAGATGCGGTGGTGAGGATGTTCGTGGTGGCTGTGACGAGATGAAAGTGGTGGTGACGGGGTGATGGTGGTGGTGCGTGGCGTGAAGCTGTAGTGGTGCGTGGCGTGGAGCTGTGGTGGTGGAGGTGGAGATGGTGTAGTGACATCGGGGGTGGTGGAGGTGATTTTAGGCGGCGGTGGGTGGCCGGAATCCGGCCGGAATCTGGTCGGAAAGAGGGGAGGCGTCAAAAAATATCTAGAGAGGGAAGAAGTGTGTGTATTTAGGGTTATATAAAAAAAATTAGGTGAAACCCTAACTCATTCATTTATATACTCAAAAGTTGTAAAATAAAGTGACAAGTGCTAGATAGATGAGGGTAGATGGTGTAATTATTTCCACAGGGACTAAAAGTGTAACTTTTGTTAATTAATAGTTCGGGACTCGTTTAGGCTAGTTAACGGATGATTCAAAACACGAAAGTTGCGCCATTGTTTTCCAAATGATTTTTCCCACAAAAATGAGTATTTACATGACTATTATTTTAGAAAAGTTTTATAAAGTTATTTAAATGTTTATTATTTATTTTGTGTAGTCATCGGGTATCACGGGCAAGCTTTGTTTGTAAAAATAAAACTTTGACTGGAATATTTGCGTTTTCAACAAACGTTTTTGAATAAAATGTAAAATAATTTATTAAATATTCTTATTAAATAAATTATGATATTTAAATATAATTTAATTATTTTCACGTCGGTACACGTTGTGTGCTGTTTTTCACAATCTGCGAGATATCTTCTCGTTTTTGTTTCAAATAAGTTTGAAAAATAAATTTGTAAATGAGAGATAAGTAATAATAAATATGATTTATTATTTAAATATGTTTCAAAAATTTACCAGCTACGCGGTAATCGTTTTTATGCGACCGTAAAAGGTCAAAAAGTTAAAAAGTCAAGTCGGAACCAGAAAGTCAAAGGGTAAAATAGTAATTGAAAGTTCTAAAAATTGTCGGTTGTGATAGTACCCACCCCTTAAAGGAATCCCGTCCCGGGATTCGATTTGAGTTAACCGATTGTGTGACCAAGAAAAGATTTAAGATTTAATAAGCCAGTTTTAAACATGACGTTGATAACTTTATTCAGCAAAATTCAATGTTTTGACAATTCTTAATATACGGAAATTTTGGCTAGGTTTGACCAGGAAATTTAATCAATCAGAATATGTATTATAGAAAAATATCATTGCAAGTTTTTATGATTGATATAACGCGTTATAAAAAAAGTCCCTTAATGGTGAAAATATCAAGGGGGGAAGTGTAGGCGCGCGGGTATGTCTATATGAGGTTCCAAATGCGCAAGGACAACGTCTCATTTTTTATATCTGTAAGGTTCGACGATTAACATCGGACGAGGCTAATGAATGTAACTTACTTAGGAAATACGAGGATGAATCATGAATCAACTCGCCGTAAGCAAACAATGCGAATAAAGTATAACTGAACGGCTCTAACCGCGACCTAATAAATAGACGCGCCTTAGAACAAGAAATTATAATAATAACAAAACATTGCACACAACGTTTAATAATGAGATAGACAACCATATATGTTTGTGCTTTAGTTTAATCAACCAAATGTGTTTTTTACGAGCTTATTAAGTTTATGCAGATGTTACGACGTTCTTACGAAAAGTTACTATTTATAGACAATTTCCATTTTAGGAAAGTTTATAGTTTCGGGACGTTAATAGTATCCTCTAATTTAATCGTTTCCATTTTATCAAAAACGAACTAGTGAAACCCCAACGTCTAACCGAAATCTTTAGCTTGCAAAATATATATATATAAACTTGCTATATTTAGAAATGACCAACGACAAAGACTTATCATTTTTAGAAAATTCCTAAACCTTCATTTTAATATTAAGAAGCTCCACGAATATTTTTAAAGACTTTCGACACTTAATAAACCTTTCGAAACATTTTTGAACGTCCGTTTACTCTCATTTAAAACTCGGACCAGCAACTATATTCTTATAAATCACCCATGGACTTAACCATAAACTCGACCATAACGCCGCCATATTTTCCAAACTATCCAAAATTCTTTTATGCCAAAACTAAACAACCAAATCCACTATGATACTAGCCTAACCTCATCGCTATTTTTGTTGCAACTCACAAATCTCATATACTCTCAACAAGAACAAATTATATATCCAAAATCATCAAAAATCTTTATTAAAATAATTATTCATTTTAATCATCTGAAAATCATAGCACAAACATATGGAGTCTTGAATCATAAGTAAAAGTATAAGAATATATAAAAACAATAACTATCACAACGGTGATGTGATGCGGAGTGAGGCATTTCGAGAAATAATATCTCCAGAATAAAGGCCAACTAGTGGGAGGAGCTCACGAGAAAGCTTATGCGATAGGCGGTGGAATATTGCACTCAGTCATTAGTTTGATGATGAATCAAATCCATTAGCTCAAGAGTGCCCAAGTCGGTTAGCTCCACAAATAGTTCATGATCGTAAGGATTTGTAACGGCAAAAGTAATAACTTAAGAATGAGATAAGGTAGCTCAAGTGAGGCCTTATGATTCTGCTGAGTGGTAAGATACTATTGTGTTTCTAGATCTTTTTAACAAATTTCCGATGATTATCGGGTTCGAGTTCATACTCATGTTATATCGGTAGTGTTCCTAAATCTTGAGAGTAAGCGTTATTTCTCCAAATTATAGGTCGTGTGTCGTGTAGTTCTTTTCATGAACTTTCAGTTGGTGGTAGCTAATCCTTAGGTGGATTTTCAAGTAAACGCTACATCCTCATAGTTGATCGAAAAGATCGTCTATACTAGGTAACGGGTAACGGTTAGCTTGTTAAATTTTTGGTAGTCCTTGTACATCCTGAAGGATTCATCAGAGGTTTTATCGGTACGAGAATCTCATAATTCACGTGATTCTATCTTACTAAAAGGTAAGTATATTGAAGAAAATCTTCTAGTTCTATTGGTTATAATCCATTTAGAGTGATATGTTCATTACATTCTAGAACCTTACAATCCGTAATTTCCATGACTACAAGGAGCATGATTTGGTCTCTCGGCTAAGGTTGTGGTATTTCTATATGCTAAGGTTGCAGAAAAGCTACTTAGTTTTGACGCTTACAGATGCGAATACACGCGACCAACACGACTCATGAATACTATAACACCCTCATTTTTGACATATAGTAGCGGAAGCTAATCTGGGGTATTATTTCATAGTCCAACAGTCATAATCATAGAAAACGACTCAAAAGAGACGTTTTTAAAAGATAAGTTATCATTTATTATTTCATCAGAGTTTTTACAAACAGAGGTCCCAAAATCTACATGAAAACATAAAGTTTGAATGATAACAGTTTAGCCATCTTCAAGTCTGTGCCACTCCGTGCCATAAGTTGCTCAAATACCTAAGATAAACATGCTAAAAAGGTCAACAAAATGGTTGAGTGAAATTCATAGGTTTATGTTAAACAGTTTGAATACAAGTTTAATAGTGGGTTACGTTGTTATACACCCATAAGTGTAATAATTGCAATGAGTACAATTATTATGGAAAACGGTATTATTGCCCTAAGCTCATGACACCGAGACCTTGAGATAATCAATAATTACAAGAAGTTGCCCCAACGGGTGCCTTTGCCAAACACCCGCATAGTGATTCAAATGAAGTGTGTTTGGTTACCAGAAAGTATAGGTACACCAACGGGGAAGCTCAGTCCCAAATAGATCTATTCACAGCATTCGCGCTTACTCCGAAAAGTAATTAACGGTTCATGATAGTAGGGTCTTAATGGCAAAAGTAAGGACTTAGGCAATAATATATCAGGATAGCATACAGTTGGGAAAATACTCGTATTCATGGTTTATAGCATGTATCCCCCTCGCGGGTTTATGAAAACATTAGAAGATTTAAAATGCAAGGCTATGAACTCACCTTAACAGGGGAAATCTAATTGATGGCAAAAGTATATCAAGTGAAAGTAACAGCTATGTCACGCAACCTGGGGTAATATGTCAAGTCTTAGTGTGATGGTTTATGTTTCAAAACTTTATAAAGTTTAACGTATTACTTTGATTTATGGAAATATTGTATCACTGTTCGGGCCATCATAATTCAGAGGTCATGTAGTAAACGTTTGAGGAACCAGGACACTTTAAATCATAAATCCCGAAAACTCGTCAAAACGTATACCCAAATGAAACTCCTCACATGAAGCTCCCTAGTAACGTGATACTATAAAATTTTAAGTTTCTTCAAAAGTTAGTCGATGATAAATTATGTTAAATATATAACGTAATTGTTTTATAATGCGTCGATTGTTGATTAATAACGATAATTGTGTTAGATTTTAATAAAATTGAGTTTTATAATATTAATATATATTTTTATAATTTATAGAAAAATATTATATTCTATATTTTTAAGTTTGCAAAAATGGCAATATATACCCTTTGTTTATAAACTTTTACAAGTTTAGTCCTTTATATATAAAGTATATATAATTTAAACCTTTAACTTTAAAACTTGGCAAAATAGGTCCTTATAGTTATAACTTTAAAATAATGACATTTTCAACCCCTCTAGTTATAAATTTCAGAAATTTATGATATATACCTCTATGCATGAAAATATTTACAAATCAAGTCCAAAAAGCCATGCAAGCTTATTTTAGGGTTCCAAATGATATTTACAGGTTATAGCTTATTAGAATAAGCTAAAATAAGATGTTCTATTGTAACAAAAGTTTAGAAAAAGGATTCGTTAGCTAGAAAATCAAAATGGGTCGTTTTTAAGGTTTTAATAAAAAACGCATGGGTTTGAGGATTCAAGGCTTTAACAAGAGTTCCTATATGATTTTAAGAGTATTATGAACATTCTAATACATATTATAAGCTTATTGAACAAGATTTTGAGCTTACTTGAGCTAAAATGGGTCAAAATGGGGTTTTTGGGTTCGTACGCCTAGTAACGACTTCAAGGTTCCTTTCTCTTGATTCTTGGATTCTATTATGAGCTTAGGGACTTCACTTGACCTTCCTTGATCCTCCTTAGAACTCCATTTGTGTGTGTGATAGATTTTGAGGTGTGATTTGAATGAATGGGGGTGTTCGGCTATTTATAGGTGCGAAAACACCTTGGTGGCCAAGTTTGGTGTTTTGATTAGTGTCAAGGCTAGGATAGATGACTAAGGGCAGCTATGGTGATGACTCTTGAGGGCTATAGGTGTAGCTAGGCTTGATGTAAGGTTATGGTGAAGGTAGGGGGTGACGAGTACAAAGGGTGACAAGGAGATGACAAGGCCAAACTTGGTGGCCAAAGGAGGTGATGGAGGTGCTTGGTTGCTTGCTTGTGACATGGTGGTGATGTCATAGAGGTGCTAGGGTGCTTGGTTGGGTTGAAAATGGGTCAAAATGAAATAAAAAGGGGTGCCGGGTTTAATGGGTCACGGGTTAGGGTTTTATGGTTTTTAGATCGAGTTAGGTTTAAGGTTTAGGGTAGTTTAGGGTTTAGGATTAAGGTTTAATGTTAGGATTAGGGTTTAGGATTAGGTTTAAGGTTTAGGATTAAGGTTTAGGGTTTAGTTTTAGGTTTAAAATGAAATTAGGGTTTTAGGGTTTCGTTTAGGGTTTAGGGTTTTAGATTAGGGTTTTAGGATGACTTAGGGTTTAGGTTTAGGGTTTAGGAGTCATGCATTAAGTGCTTGTACCTTGTGCTAAAGTGGTGGTAAAGTTTAAACATGATTTAGGAGCTTAAATGACCTAATTAGGTTTTTAGGCATGATTAGCTTGTACATTGTGCTTTAGAAAGTTGTAACTTGATTTTAGGAGGGAAAAGATATTCAAATGTTGTGCATTGTACACTTGTACACATGCTTGAAGGCTTGCACATTCATTTTATATGTATACATTACATATAATTAGGGTTTTGATATAAACGTTAACGTTTAATGCTTGTTTTGAAATAACGTTTTGAAAAGTACGTTAAATGGATAATGTACTTGGTAAAAATATGCATGAGATATATTAGGAATAGATATGCATGATCACTTAACGCGGTTTGTAAGCCTATTAGGGTTTTCCTTAGTGTAAAAAAGGAACCCTATGGCATAGTTAGATATATCAATCTTTCATAGAAAACACATATCTCATAGTTAGTTATTTTGTAACCTTGGCAAAATATTTGCAATCAATATATTCAAGTTTAGTATTCATTGTTCTTCTTAGTATTGCAAGTTAGATTTCGCATAACTTGTAGTATTTACAATCATAGTTTTTCATATAGTTAGTTTGGATTTATCCATGTTAACTAAGCTTTAACAAGCTAAGAAGATCTGTTTATTTGGGACTTCACAAGTGGTATCAGAGCTTATGGAGAAACTCTAAATAAGAAGAACTTTGTCAGATCTAGATCTCTTCCTATAATACACAATGTCTGGTGAATAACCTGTAACACAAATAGCACCAGTAGAATCTCCTTAAATGGTGTCTACTGTAAAACTACCTATCCTCAAGAAGGGTAAATATACTCTTTGGAGTATGAATATGGAGTAGTATCTCACTAACACATATTATAGTTTGTGGCAAGTGATCTTGAACGGTGATGGTCCTATACAAGTAACAACTGATGAAAAAGGTATTGAAACTGAAGTACATCTAAAGACTGCTCAAGCACTATTACAAAGACAAAGAGAAAGAAAAGCTAAAAGCATTTTGCTTTTGGCTATTCCTGATGAGTATCAACTGATGTATGGGTTATACACCAAACCTAACTTCACTCTTGTAAGTAATTCAACCGTTAGGTCAAATTGAATGTTTTGAAGCAACAATTTGAAAAGGATGCAAAGTCTCTGTGGACTGCTATCAAGAGTAGATTTGGTGGCAATGTTGAATCTAAGAAGATGCAGAAAAATGTTTTGAAGCAACAATTTGAAAACTTT
>BQNB010156184.1:3277-13495 GCA_026074375.1 Tanacetum coccineum | reverse complement strand
ATAGAAAAGTTATTATATATTTTATAAAAAATCATTTTAAATTATAATTATATACGAACTGAGGAACCGGACCGACCCAGCCGAAATGAACCAATTTATAACTATTTTAAAAAGGTTTGTAGGTGGAATAAAGATTTTATATAAAAAAGTTTAGGGTCGACATTGTCGACCCAAAATTGCATAGACATGTCGACCCAAAATTTGCCCCCAAAAAATTCCCAAAAATTAAACCACCCGCCAAAAAATTTTGTTATCCCGCTACAAGTTTAGGGTCGACATTGTCGACCCAAAACTCGCTAAACAACAAAATTATTTTGCAGGTAATTTTTTTTTATATAAACCGTTTAGGGTCGACATTGTCGACCCAAAAATTCAAATATATGTCGACCCTAAACGTTTTTCTAAGTGTGTATATGTTTTTTATATAAAACATTTAGGGTCGACAATGTCGACCCAAAAATTCAAAAAAAATGTTGACCCTAAACCTTTTCAATAATTCAGCCCAAGTGTTTAACAAAAAAAAAACATACCGACGAATCCCAAAACCCAAATCGACCAAACACCTCCAAATCCTTTAAAACCCACCACAATTCCATCTTTAATTTTGTTAACTTTTCTTTAATTAATTTATGAAGGTATGATGTTTTTTTATAATTATTGTGTGCTAATTTGTATGTTTTGTTATAATTTTTTGTGTTAATTTTTTTTTTGTGTTTATGATGAACTAGATGCAACCACCACCTTAGCAGCAGCAGGTAGCCACCACCGCCGCGACAGTAGCAACCACCGTCGGCAGCAGTAGTACCACCGCCGGCAGCAGTAGTACCACCACAGCACCAGTAGCCACCTCCGTGACCCACCACCGTAGCAGCAGCAGCCACCATAGTGGCAGGCAATTTTTCTATCTTCCTCTTTTATTGTCTTCCTTTTTTTCGGCCGTGAACTAGGTATGTAATTAAATTAGTTGGTTGCTTGCGTTTTTATTAATACTATGAATTTGGTTAGTTTGATGATATTGTGAATGGCATTTGGTTAGTATGATATTGTGAATGACGTTTAGTTAGTAAGCATTTGAATATTGGTTAGTTTGTTATTTTGAATGGCGTTTAGTTAGTACGCGTGTGAATGATATTGTGAAAGGCGTTGTGAATATCATAATGTGAATATATATGTTGGTGATTAATATTATGCATATGCTTATTATGTTATATGAATGATATTTGATTGTTAGTCTTTTGTAAATGATTTTAGGATTTTAGTGATTAATTTCAGAAAATCCCCGTCCGAAGTTAATCAACCTATAGAAAACCCGTCCGAAATTATGTTATTAGAAATTAATTTCGGAAAGTCCCCTGTTTGGGACTGCTTTTTGAATGTTTTGTCTCATTTAAGATATGAATGCGTATAACTGTTTTACTATTTGAGAGAAATTCGACAGTGTTTCCCCATCACTCCTACGAATACGTCTTTAAAGAGTGGGTTAGGATTGCCTTCCATAGTTGCACTAGGTAAACAAAACAATTCATATTCATTTGGTTAGTATGACCTTTTTGATTCATAGTTTTTTTAATGACCTTTTGGTATAAAAAAAATAAAAATCATTTATTTGAATATGTTTATTTGCAACGCAGTTATGACAATTGATAAGAGTTGGACCACTATATCCAGTCGTAATTCCAATGCATTTTTTGATGGTCATTTTGCATTCATCGCGCATTGTGAGCCATTGTTGCACCCCATCACACGAAAGATCCGTTACCCATGTAGTCGCTGTTGTAACAGTGATAATTTGGTTACCCTCAAAACTCTTGAGGTACACATATCTAGACACGGGTTTGACCAACATTATACGACTTGGAAATATCACGGTGAACCGATTCTTCCGCTACCTCCACCAGTACCACATTCACCTGAACACATTGACATGGATGCGTTCTTCGAAGATATTTCTGCAAATAATGTCCCAACTCCACCAACTCAAACAACTGGTCCTCAACTAGCCCAAACAACGAGTCCTAATAACGAGTTTGAAGAGTTACTTTCTAGGTCCACCCAAAAGTTGTACCTGGGTTGTAATATGACTACATTGGAATTTACATCAGAGATTTCGCACATCAAGGTTTTACATAAAATAAGTGATGCCAGGTTTAACAAGATTCTAGCTCTTCTCCAAAAGGCATGTTCCCCTAGTACTAATGTTGAAGAAGTTTTATTTAGCGATGATTCTGACGATGACAATTGATCTTAAGTTGTAGTTTGAATAAACAATTATTATATGCTTAAATGTGTAATTTTTCTTTGAATGAAATTGTTTTTATATGTTTAAATGTGTAATTTTTATTTGAATTGAATTGTTTTTATATGTTTAAATGTGTAATTTTTATTTGAATGAAATTATTTTTATATGTTGTATATTTATATGAATTTGTGTATTAGCATTAATTGGTCCACACAATTGTGTGTTCTTGTACTTGTTATTTTACAGATGGCGTGTGTAACTCCTAGATCACACGGTGGGGATGCTGGTGGTAGTCCACCTAGACGGCCCACACGGCCCAGTGCCAAAGTAAGAAATTGTGATTTTTTTATTTTTATTATATAACACTGATTCTTTTTAATTTCTTTTAATTGAATTTTCACGACTCAATAACTTATCTATGTAGGTTTGATGCTACGTATTGAGACAGAAAATCGGTCCTTAAGGAAGGCGTTTAGAGAAAATAATGAACAACCTTTGAAGATTGGCTTTGATTATGAGGATCTTGGTACCTTCCATCCTTTAGCCAATTTTTCAGGCATATTGAATAGTCTTATGGGGGAAACAGTCCGGCCACTTCCCCTTGCTATTTCAACCTCGCGGAATGGTACAATAACTAGGACAAAGTGGTGGTTGACCAAAATGTATATACGGTGGGGGAAAGGGTAAGGCTTAGGCTGGAACTCAAATTGAGGCTACTTTGGCGCAAAAATAAGAACAGGATCAAGGCTGACCATTATGCAAAACATACGTCGCCCGACGAGGCAAAGAATCATCCGCCGCCATCGAGAGTGTGGGGCGACAGAACTGAAGATGATTGGAATCAGTTGGTTGACTGGTGGTCCCAACCGGATCGGGTGTCGAGAAGTTTGCAGAATGCCGTTAACTGAGCAAAAAACCCGATAATAACCCATCAAGGAAAAAAATCATTCGTGCAAGGAAGGAATGAATATGTAAGACTCTTTATAATTTTTGTGATATTTTAAAGGTGTTTATATTGTTTATTTATAGCTCGTTATTAATTTATTTGATATTGTATAGAAAGTCGACAAAGGGTATTACGAGGACCTCATTGAAACGTAGAGGAAGGGGCACTCAAATAAGAAGACTGGCCAATTTATAACCACAAAAAACAAGCAGAGATATGTAAGTAATTTAACTCTTTACATGCTTTAATAACTTATTTTATTTGTTTTTAACCCTTTTTTTTCTTTTTCTTTCACAGTTGGATATGAAGGCCATGCAAGATAATGTTAAAGTCGGCCTCATCCCGTTCAAGACCGATCAATAAATATTGGATGAAATCGTTCCAAGTGACAACCGCCAGAATATGTCGGGCATGGGCAGGAAGTTACCGGGTGGTGCCTCAACTTCTCGCAGGCGCGCAAATCGTGCATTTGGAGATGTTATGACTCGGGATCAGATCACGCAGATGTTCAGGCAACAAGAGCAAGAGAAAGAGTTGCTGAGGAAGCAAGCTGAGGAGGCGCAGGCACGGGCTTATTTGGCTGTGTTAAAGGCTGACGCGGCGGCATAATGAGCTAATGTGGCGCAACAAAATTCCGAGGCGAATAATGCCGCCCTAGTGCTCGTCCATTACCCCTCCTACTTTTAGTCTTGTACCCTCACCCCCACCCGGTCCTATGCCCCAAATCACCCCTAATTGGGCTCACTTACTCCAACCTCCCTTTCCCTTTACTCAACCACTCCAACCTCCTTATACCGGCCCACTCCAACCAATCCAACCTCCCTATACCGGCCCACTCCAACCTCCCTATACCGGCCTATTTCCTCCCATTCCCGTCACCAATAATAACTTCAACAACTGTTATCTTCCCATTCTAATTCTAATTCTCAAGCCGAACGTCCCATCTACATCCTTCAAACGAATCCCCATATGAACGATTCGTGGAGCTGTGAACAATTGGCTCAAGATTTGGCTTGTGAAAACAATAACGAGTCATCAGGGGAGGAGGAGGAGGACGAGCAACGTACGGGTGGTGATGATGACTATTCGGACGACGACGACGACGTCGAGTAGGCATTTTTATGTAGTATCTTAGTATGTGTAATAACTTTTAGACTTGTTACGTTTATGAAACATGGATTTAGTATTTTATCGTGGCGTGGATTTTGTTGAATGGAATTGTGACGTTTAGTAGTATTGTAAAAGTGGATTTGTTGAATTGTATTTGTAACGTTTCGTAATTTATCGTATTGTGGATTTATGGTATTGTAGCGTTTAGTGATTTGTTATTGTATCGTATTGTGGATTTGCCGAATTCTGGATTTGTTGAAATGTAGATTTTTTTCGAAAAAAATTCTGGAAAAATCTGTAAAACTGAACAGGCGTCCAGTTTTTTTTCCTAGGCACACTTTATGGTCGACATTGTCGACTCTAATCTCAATATTAGGGTCAACAATGTCGACCATAAACTTAGTGCTATACCTACGTGGAATACCACTAGTAATGTTTAATAAATATCAAACTTAGGATCGACATTGTCGACCCTAAACTTAGTGCTATACCTACGTGGAATACCACTAGTAATGTTTAATAAATATCAAACTTAGGATCGACATTGTCGACCCAAAGTTACAAGTGGAATGTCGACCCTAAAAAATTAAATATTAATCGGTTTTCTATATCAAACTTAGGGTCAACATTGTCGACCCAAAGTTACAAGTGGAATGTCGACCCTAAAAAATTAAATATTAAAAGGTTTTCTATATTAAAATGGTTGTAATAAAAATAAAAGTTTAGGGTCGACAATGTCGACTCAAAGTGTCAAAGGAATTGTCAACCCTAAAACTAGTCAAACTATTTTGTTGAAATGTTGTGGTCCCCATTGTCGACCTAAATTTCAAAGGTATTTGTCGACCCAAAGAATTTTGGGTCGAGAGTTTTGGATCGAGTTCTTAGGGTCGAAATTGTCGACCCTAAACACTTTGGGTCGACACCCTTTGTAGTTTAGGGTCGAAATTATCGACCCTACACCCTTATATTGTTGTAGTGGCAAGGCTGAGACTGAGCACAATCAATCAAACGTGTTTGATGTACAAAAGTCATTATGTTCATAACCGATATTAAAGAAAGATTTTGAACCGACATGAGTGATTAAGGGGGTGTTCAATTGATTTCATGAGGAAGACTCCAAATAGGAGAAGACATTGGGATTAATTCTTTTAAACTTAATGGAAATATCGATCAGGATGTTACAAGGGAGAAAAATGAGCACATTGCCGATTCAGATACTCCCAATTGATAAAAATACCCGTTAACCCCTATGCCGCCTACTTTTCTTCTACCTTTCACAATACAATTGAAATGCGTTTGAGGAGTGACTGGTTTAAAAGAGACAGCCAAAAATGGAAAGTCAATGGAAAACACGAATAGGATTGACATAAATTGACTTTTAAAAGTCAAACTAAAGACTTTTCTTCACAGAATCTTAGGTAAACATTGCTCGCATTCTATACACAAGTGTAAGTAACTACATCAAACAATATAAGCACTATAATCATTAAAAAAAAAGGCTTGAAGAATTCGTGGGAAACAGTTATAGTTTGACATCTAAAGTAGAAAATCAACAGATGCATCTCAAGTGACACATGATATTTCCATCAGGCATACAAGAGTAAAACAAGTAATTTCTCATTAGAAGTCAATTCAACAAAACCTGTCAACGACCATGATCAAGCAAGAGTACTTCTCAATCTCAGCCTCCACCTAAATCACCGTCAGACCAATCCCCTACTTCCACTGAATCGTGGCCAAAGTATAAAGGTGAAGTAACACTAGGAAACTTCATGTTTTACGCAAGTTTCAAATGTTTATGGAGTCTAGAATACGTATTCTAATTTCGTCGAGATCTTGGATCTCGGACCTAGAAAAAATCTCGGTTCCAAATCTCGGTGGTAAATATCGGAACCGAAATTCTTGGCGATATTATCGGATCTCAGTGAGAAAAGAAAATCTCGTTTTTTGACTTTTTTTTTTCTTTTTTCGGGCAGCCCACTTTTATTTTGGCAGCTCACTTCTTTTTGGCAGCCCACTTTTTTTTAAAACCTACTTACAACACTTCGTCAAATTCTTCTATGTGTTTTGTTTATGCTTTTATGATTTTAATTTAATTTCGTTTGACACTTTTATGCTATGTGTTTTGTTTAATCTTTTATGATTTTAATATATATTTATTCAAGATAATATAAAAGCCGATATCTCACCGCGATAACCGTCATTTCAAATCTCGGTCCTTGAACGATATTTGAAATCTGACCGAGATAATTGCATAGGCCATTATGTTGCATGTCACATGTAACAGTTTTAAAGTATGGATCTATAGTTCTATACACATACCACTATCAGAAATAAGGGTGATCTATACTAATCCTCTGATACGGGTGTGCCATATTGTACAGCATTCAAGAATGAACAAGCACAATAACACTGGTACCTTTTCAAGCTGGGATGTAAAATGAACGAAACAAACGTCAACAATAATAAACAACAAAGGCAGTTACTAACACTGTAACCAACTTCGCCCCTATCAATATCCACAAATCCAGTAAAAATCACCTACACCGGATCACAAGAAGGGCTCCATTAACCATCTAGCATGAAGTTCGAGCTGAGAAAGAATTTTATCTCAAAAACTTTCCAGAGAATCTGAGAGTGGAGAAAGAATATGTTCATGACCGAGCATCAAGGACAATGTGGGTTTATTTTGTTCATTAAACTAACTTATATTAGGATGTTCAGAAAAGGACTTTTATCCTCGAGTACATGACCACAACCTAGCCTAACAAGGTTCACAGGAACATATCACATATGACAAAACTAGCATCATAGATGATTAAACATAGAAACTTAAAAAGAAAGATAAGATAAAGTATTAAACAACTTTAGCACCGATACTTAATAAGCTTAGTCTAAACATGAATTCAAAGTTCCATCAATAGATTAACCTCATCACTTTTAATTTTGGACCATGATCAAGCAGTAATTCCTCGCAGTCTTCATTTGGGATTTAATCACTATCGTACCAGTAATGTAGCTGCATCAAACTGGCATCCAACTAATAAAACCTACAGAACCTTCAAGTTTGATAGATAAAATGAGTAGAGATTAGTCTGAGTCTGAGTCCGAGTCTTCATCTTCAACTGAAGCACTACCACCTATACGAATACTTCTTCATGTTTGATGGAAAAGTGAAACCTTTAGCCTTCAATTGAGCTAGAGTCTGCAAACAGAACATAGCAATAAGAATAGTGGAATACTTGAATGAATGGATACTTATAATAGAAAAAAAAACTTTAGCTTCAACCAGTTGATTACTCGATTTATATTCTCCGGGTAGCAATAATCACTTTTCAAAATGTACATACAAAGTCCAAACCAGTATACCAGTTATAACCAATAGAGTGTTGAAAAAATTGGTCATATGGTGGGTATTAACTAGAAAGTTAATGTATGGTCAAATGTAACGGCAGAACTAATTTTGTTTTCACGAGTCATTAGCATGCTTTAGTATGCGACCTTTTTTCTTGATCTCCTTTCACTATAGATTGAGAGCAATTCTCTGATTTCGTATACACCAAGAAACTCAACTTACTCCTCTCCTTTTGTTTACCACCTTTTGTTTACATTTCATCTTGAAATTGTGTGTATCTGCTTTAAAATAGAGGAAAGACACATATCGGTTCGCCTTGATAACCCTTTTGTGCTAACGAAGTTATCCCTTGTTGTTGTATCATCGGAGATAAACGTTCATGAGTCTCAAGCACCGTGGAAAAGACGAATCTATCTTAAGGAAACTGTGAGCATCACACGCCACAACATTTTCCTTATTTGTGTTCTTTGAGTCTAAACAATCAAAAGGTTTACGGTATTATTTTCTACATTTTATGTTTTTCACGTTATATTTTATTTGTCTCTTGTAGCAATACACTTAATATCTACCATAGAGTTCTCCTAAAGCTAATGATAGATAAGTCCTACAAACACAAAAATTGCAAGAAGGATGGATATTTACCTCTAGACAGTTATCTCCAATGTAAAGCATTTTGACATGGCGAAGGCTTAGTATAAGACTTTTAAGCATTTCTTCTTCCTCTTGCTCACCTATTTGCGTATTGTCCAAAGAATAATCTATATCAGCTTCAACTAGAGAAGACACATTTAGCAACATAACCTTCAATAAGTGACTGCTCAACTCTCCTTCGATTGTTTGCGACAAAATATGAGGCGCGTTTATTTCAACAGCATCTATACACTCAAAACGATCTTTATATCCAGCAAAAACCAAATTTTTAACACTCTTGGAAGTTATATCAATCCTTACAAAAAATTGACACTCTTCCAATTTCAAAGTTTCCAAAAGAGGACTCCCGGATAATATATTCTCAATCAAATTATCACCTAAATTCCCCCATACAATACACAAACTTTTAAGGTTAGTCCAACTAATGGCACCAATTGGTTTTATTACGCAGCCGTCTAAATTCATATGAGTAATAGACGAGTTGACGAAAAAGTACTGATCTAATACAAACTCAGATTGGTAAGGATCATAGGGACTCACGAACACTAAATCAAGGTCTTTAACATTACAGCTAAAAGCATAACGAATCCAGTTATTCACTTGTTTATCAATTCCAGCATCGTAAGGGATATCCAGTTGGAATTTGTTAAGCTCCAGTTGGCCACGTTGTGTTAAAACTTGTTCGATGTAAGAAAAAAATTCAGGGATTCGCTCTTCAGAATGATGTATAAAAATAAGATTATGAACTTCGGTCCACAGATTTTGCCATCGTTTCGAGAGTATACCTGTTCTAATGGCTTCTGTTGTGAAAGGTAAACGTGAGATGATATCACCAAGTAAGCAATCTGGTAATGAACTTATTCGATCTTCTTTTTTGATTAGTCGTCTATTTTGTTTCATCTGCATGGCGGCTACAAAGATTCTCGTTTGCTTTACCTAAAACACAAATTATCAAATACTTATATACCCAAAAGATAAAAAGAAGTTTTGCTTTTGCCCCTCAAATTTAGAAAAATATACTTCAGTCCAAGAAAATTAGCATCGTACCATTTTGGTTTTGGTAGATTTTATAACCACTTTTTGGCCACGAGCGAGACCAAGTATCGTGCCATGTATACCCGACCGACGACGTGAGTATGTACCCGACATGGTGGGGAGTAGTCCGTTGTATACTCTTTCCCGAATTAAAATCCATCAGCACATATTTATGTTGGAAAAGGGCCAAAGTTATTCGAAAGGCAGTGTACAATAAGGTTTAAAACTTGAAATTGGCAGGGGTGTTAATCGGGTCAAGTTGGTCGGATCAGGTCAAAGTCGAGTCATGGCTAAAAAAAACATACATGAACGCGACCCTATTTGAACTCGGGTTAGTCGGGTTCGGGAACTGATCCACTCGGGTCGGATCAACCGAATATAAGTAAAATGTTTATAAAATTACCTATTTGTTCTAATTTAAATAGATAAATTATATAAAAAAATATTAAAAACATAAAAGAAAAACTTTTTTTTGTCCACTCGAACCCGAATTAGCCAAACATTTTCAACCCGATACTCAACGCTATCTAGTACTCTGGTTGACCCAAATAACTCGAATAATTTTTTTGACCCGAGTAACCTGACCCAATAGATTTAATCGGGTTCGGGTCCGGGTTGATTGGTTTTTTGACACCTAGTTGGCTTGGTGTAATTGGGCTTATTTGACTATTATATGGGGTTAACTTAATGTTTATTTGTTATGTTTTAATTTTATCTTTAACTATATATCCATATACGATATATTTTCTTCATTAAAAAGGATAATAGTATCTGTAGTTAAGTTATTAGTTTAAGTACATTTTAATCTTCAAAATTTTCTCATTTTTCGGTTCAACTCATACATTGTTTTTCCTTGAAATGGATACAATCAAACGCTCAAGA
>BQNB010156183.1:2090-15297 GCA_026074375.1 Tanacetum coccineum | reverse complement strand
TAATATTAAGTGGCTATGTGTGTGTGTGTGTGTGTGAGAGAGAGAGAGAGAGAGAGAGAGAGAGAGAGAGAGAGGGTCAAATTATGAAGAGATTTAAAAAAAATATTTAAACAAGAGCGCCTTAACCTAAATTATGATAAATATGCAATTATGGTTACAACACAAGTACAAAAATTGTAGATTTGTTACAAATAATAAAGGGTGAGACTATATTACCTGGTGACATAGATAGTGACTGGGGTGGTTCTTTTTTAAGAATCTGTCTACATTATCTGATACAGAATGACTTGAACCATGCGGCACGTTTCGAGCCAAAACCTTCAAAACAGATAATTAACTATTATGCACAGCCACAAATGATTTTCCCAAATCGCAAAGTAAAAGTTGTTTGCATGACTTGATCACAAAAGTGGCATAATGGGAGGGTATTTGTTATGAAAAGTGTACACACCCAAATAGGTCGGTCAAATTTACTCAAAACCAATGTGTATCGGATACGATATCCGGACTTATATCATTTCTATAATAATCTAACTTTCTAAATACAATGATTTGGAGCCGTTTGATATTTTCATTTTCTGACAGCTTTTTATATATTGACGCGTTTGACCTGTTAGTAATAAACATAACAAAAACTGACTAAGTAAATGGGTCGGATCAAACTGAGTATCACTTAATGTAATTTGCTCTGCTCGTCTACGTTTTGAAGCCATAAAGTTTAGCCTCATTGATGATATAGTATCATACTCCTTGTAGAGCATGTAGCAGATCCAAAATGTGAACATATATATCATTGAAAAGTGTGAACATACACGGTCAAATTTCAACTCGATCATTTGTATGGACACATATAAATCACCAAGAACATAAACTTACTCTAGAGATTTGAGTTGAACATTTGAATTAAAATCTTGTCAATGTCATTGACCACTAATTCTTTGTTGAGAAAAAATAAAGTCCCACCTGATACGTTGTCCGGAACAAGCAACAAGAGTGCAGCAATAGTGACTGTCCAAATATCTTTAACCTGCATATTATAACCAGATTGTAAATTTACTACTACGATCTCTCCAAGCTCAAATTATTCCTTTGACCTACTAATTAAATGCCTAACTTTAATATCAATAATGGTAAAGTTATAAGAATGAGTTGCAGACATTCTGTAGACGACAGTTTCCTCCTGTAAGTTTCTAGGTTAGGTTAGGAGAACATTTAAGTGATTTTTCCTTGATCCAAACACGCTCACGGACACAATAGGATTAAGATCAACAAAGACTTTACAAGGAACCATTTGTGCTTTATATTGTTTTCTAGTGTATCTTAACTATATATTGCTACTCGTTAGAATGAATCAGTTCATGACAATAACAACCGACATTCAAAACTTGACTATAAAACTAAAATCTACAATTCTTCTTATACACCGTGTTTGAACAACATCAAATAGCCTTTTAAACTATTTGACTTGTCTCGAAGGTAAAGCAAGGATTCATATATTGTTAATTAAGTCATATTCATAAATATTTTTATACACCAAAAGTTTTCATAAGCATTAGGTAATATATATGAGATTGAATATAAATCAAGATAATTAAATAAAGATTCTAAATGGTGTGTAAAGAATCACGGTTTTCTCCAATACTATCTTTTGAGCAAAATGCAGATACTTAAGTTAACTTATGAACAAAATCAAGGTGGGTGACCTGTTATCTGTAACACGTCAAATGAGTAGAATTAACCTATTTTTATTACTTTTAATAACTCCCTACAATACAATGTTATCCCACACAACTCATGATTATTCAAAACGTATCGCACCTTTACTAAATTTCAACAAAACTAATGCACATTTAGCCCACTTTTTAATGCACAAAACATTAATATTTCACACAACTCATGATTATCAATATGTATCACACTTTCACTAACTTCGTATGGATATTAATGCACATTTAGCTCATTTCTAATGCTCAAAACAATGTTATTTCACACAACTCGCGAATATCAATATGTATCATACTTTCACTAACTTCGTACGGATATTAATGCACATTTAGCTACCCACTTTTTAATGCACAAAAGAGTGTTATATCACAAAACTCATAATTATCCAAACATATCACGACTTTTTAGTGTCTTCTTATGAGAACTAATGCATATTTATCCTAATTTAATTCATAAAACAGTGATTTATCCAAACGTATCGCACCTTTACTAAATTCCAACAAATACTAATGCACATTTAGCACACTTCTTAATCCACAAAACATTGATATTTCACACAACACACGATTATCAATATGTATCATACTTTTACTAAATTCGTACGGATAATAATGCACATTTAGCTCATTTCTAATGCTCAAAACAATGTTATTTCACACAACTTACGCTTATCAAAAGGTATAACATATGTACTTACTTCCTACAAAATCTGATGCATATTTAACCCACTTTTTAATGCACAAAATAGTGCTATGTCGCACAACTCATAAATATCCAAACATATCACACTTTTAGTGTTTTCTTATGAAAACTAATGCATATTTATCCTGACTTAATTCATAAAACAGTGATATTTTGCATAACTCTGTATTATCCAAACATATCCCTTTTTTTACTTACATTCTATGAAAATAATGCACATTTAGCCATTTTTTATGCAAAAAACATATACATTCAGATATAATGAATATTTTAACAACACATATTAACAAAGCCATTTCAGGTTAGAAAAAATCATTACCCATGAAATTTGAAGCTTCGATTGAACACCACTTTTTTCGTAAAATCTCTGATTGAAGCTTGAATTAATTTATAATCATTATTCGCATCTTTGATTTACAATGTTTTGATGAACTTTTGAAATCAAAGTTTGATATGGGATATTTACACACACACACACACACGTGTAATTCAAAATAAAGACACGGTTTCTTTATGAAAAATTACCATACGAGAAAAATATATGGTAAGAAGGTTTTTCTTATGAAAAATACCATTTTTGCCCTATCAAACGATAATTAAAGTTTATAAAATTAATCTGATCCGTTGAATTGCAAACTCAATGAATCAAAAATCTACATATTCTTTATTATAAAACCCTTATTATTTAACTCAACTATATAATATATATATATAAATATACTAATATATACTATATATCATATAATATATATTTTTTTTTTTTTAGAGAGTTAGGATCAAAATAAGAAGTTTTTCTTAAAAAAAGAAGATAAATAAGTAACTATAACCGCATATCCGAGATGCACCGACTTAAATTATGGATGCATCGCAATAAGCTTAGATGCATTATAAACGCATCATATAATGTGTTTTCCAGCTTTTAATTAGATGCATATAAGTATATTAGATGCATTTCATTTTTTCTCTTGTTTTTTGTTCCTGTACATGTGCAAAATCATGAAAATCAATTGCACATCTAATGCATCAAATTAACGTTCGAAACTCAAAATGGTGCATCTAAATGAATAAAAATGCATCTAATGCAAGTCGTTGCAAATTCTCAAAATGGTGTTGTTTAGTCACTTCTCACTCACGTTCTATATTTTTAAATTACTTCTCACTGATCCCTACTAGAAAATAGTTTAACACCTATATACATATATATATATATATATATATATATATATATATATATATATATATATATATATATATATATATATATATATAAACACACACACACACACGTGTAATTCAAAATAAAGACACCATTGGGTTGAACCACACTACCACCGAAGCACAATATCACTATCTAAAATAAGTAATTTAAACAAAAACATATATGCATAAGATATTATTTTTTAATTTAGTAAGTATTTCTATGTACAATACGTTAATTTGTTTGTTTTTAACTTATATTTGTTGGGATATGTCCATATCATAAATAAATATACGGCCGAAAATACGTGAGCCTATGGGGGCACACACGTATACACAAAGGATACGTTTATTAATGTAATTAATATTTTTATTAATTATATTAATATGTTTCACGAAATAATTAAACGGTCTTTAATTACAACATTAGACGTTAGAACTAATTAAAATATATTAACAAGTGAATGACTTGTTAGTATAAAAACCAAACCCGTGGGGTGTTGGTTGTGACCGGTCAAACAAGAAAAGAAGAAAGGTCCGAAAGTCGTTTATAAAAAACAAGAGGAGCTGTTTGAGTATGACTTGGAGAACAAGTCATGGGGCTATTTAATCCCGTTGCCTCATCTTTTGTTCGTGCGATATATGATATACCTAAATCTACGACACAAGACAATAAAAAAAAGAAACCCTACGTTTGAATGTGTGCGTGTATACCATACATACAGTTGTTAAGCAAATTGCATGAAAGTCATGCATGCTATACCATGCATAATGTAATCGCATGAAAGTCATACATGCTTTACCATTCATAACGTGGGTAGCCTTTTTCTTTATTGTGTTGACAATGAGTTGATATATTCCATTGTGTACATTCGAATGGTTTATTAGAAACCAAACAACAACATTGTGTTCGGTTGTTTAATTCGTGGAGGAAGGACTAGCATCCTAACGTATCTTGGTGACGTGTAGTGTATGCACACCATAGAGGTTATCTACTTTGGTAACTTTATTAGTTTGCGTGGTATTATATTTATACACACGCGTATATAGAAGACGGTGTTAACGGTTACCTTTAAGCGGTGTATCGTTTCGTGCTAAAAGGTATACATCTTCTATCCCTGTTAATTAATGTGTTCTACATGTAATCTTTAATTCCGCTGCGTACTCGTCTTAATTAATTGGTTAATTAGATTGTAAAACCTAACAGTGGCATCACGAGCCATCGTGTAGAATCATTATACGCTTTTCCGTGAGACGGTGAGTGTTACATAATCATAGTTTTTGATTGTACGACTTAGCGTTGTTATGGTTAGACCTATTAATACGCGGCATAGATGGGATAAACATGCTTACTAGGTATTATTGTAATAAAGTATGTCCCATATGGTTTAGGAGTTACAAAAGTTGTGAATTATCAACCGTTGATTACCTTTTGAATACACCATCACTAGCAGATCAACTAATGTGGTGGTGATATATCAAGTAGGATCCTAACCTTAGAAAATTAATTGTTTATTTGAATAAATATGGGTAGTTAATTTTTTTCAAGGAGTATTATCGAAAATACAAAAATTGAATTTTGCGATTCTATTAATAGTATTAATGCAACGATAAAACCGTAAACAATGGTTTGTTTCTTTATCAAAGAAGTCAAATCGAGACTCCTTTCCTTGTAAGGAACATGGAGACTCATTCCTAATATCTTTTTTGCTCCGAAAAGTTATAATAGGAACTTAGAAATTGTCTTAATGTAATCAAACTCATAGAAAGCTTAAAAGTTAAGTATATTGCATGACTTATACTTTCATATAGATTTCATGGTGAATATTTTAAAAGATATAAGACATATAGATGTTAGGAAATATTGTAAGGTACTGCTGGCAGATAACAAAGTACTGTTAGTTATATCAAAGTACTGCTAGTGTTCAAAGTACTGTCAGTGTAGAGTCGAAGTACTGCTTATGTCGGTTTAACATTCTAGAAGAGTTTGTATTAGGAAGGGATAAGTATGGCGGTTTGTAAGCCCAATAGGGTTATCCTTGAAGTCTATAAAAGGACCCCTAGGAAGGCATAACAACAACATGAGTCTTAGAAGTCCTACGAATCTATTAGAGTCTTAGAGTTATTATTAAGCATTAGTAATTAGTGATTGATTAGATGTTAGGGAATCTAGAAAAGTTTAGGCATGTCTCAAGGGGTGCGATATAAAAGTCATCTTTTGATAATAGTTGTGTGTTCTTCTTAGTATTATCAACTAGATTCCGCATCGTTGATAGTATTCTGTGTCAGTGTTTCATAGTTATTATCTTGGATTTATTCAAGGTAGTAATATCCTTTACAAGCTAAAGGTTTAATATATTAGAGTATTACGATCCTACAAGTGGTATCAGAGCTTGTGTGGAAACTCTGATTAAGAAGAACCTAGATCATCTGATATCCTTATAAACCCTAAAGATGTCTGAAGTTGAAAACCACCCTCCTGCCTCATCTGTCACTGCACTAAGAATTCCAATAATCAAGAAGGGTGAGTATGATCTCTGGTGCATGAAGATGAGACAGTATATTGCAATTACTGATCATATTTTATGGGAGATAATCACCAATGGTGACCAAGCCACAACTGAACCAGCTTCTGCATCAGGTCAACCCTCTACACCAAAAACTTCAATAGTTGCCAATGCAAGGAGAAACAATGAGAAAGCCCTCAACATATGGCTCTCAGCTATACCAGATAGACATCTCTTAAGCTTTCATGATGCTCAAGATGCCAAGACTTTGTGGGCTGCCATCAAAGCAAGGTTTGGAGGTAATGAAGCATCTAAGAAGATGCAGAAGAATCTCTTGAAACAACAGTTTGTGACTTTTGTTGTTGGATCCAGAGAAGAGTTAGATTCAGCATATGACAGATTTTAGAACATTCTTAGTATGCTAGAGTTATATGGTGCTAAGGTGTCCAATGAAGATGCAAATTTGAAGTTTCTCAGAAGTCTACCATCTGTGTGGCATGTGGTTGCTACAATGATTAGAGGATAACCTGGATTGGATGCTTTGGATTTTGATGATATCTACAACAATTTAAAGGTGTATGAGCATAAGTTGAAGGGTGCCTTGACTTATACCTTCATATAGATTCATGTGGAATATTTAGAAAGATATAAGACAATAGATGTTAGGAAAAAATTGTAAGGTACAGCTTGGCAAGATAAAAATACTGTTATGTTTATATCAAAGTACTGCTAGTGTTCAAAGTACTGTCAGTGTAGAGTCGAAGTACTGCTTATGTCGGTTTAACATTCTAGAAGAGTTTGTATTAGGAAGGGATAAGTATGGCGGTTTGTAAGCCCAATAGGGTTATCCTTGAAGTCTATAAAAGGACCCCTAGGAAGGCATAACAACACATGAGTCTTATAACTCCTACGAATCTATTAGAGTCTTAGAGTTATTATTAGCGATTAGTAATATTAGTGATTGTATTAGTGGTTAGGAATCTGAAAGTTAGGCAGGTTCAAGGTGTGTTAATAAAAGTAATCGTTTGATAATAGTTGTGTGTTCTTCTTAGTATTATCAACTAGATTCCGCATAGTTGATAGTATTCTGTGTTAGTGTTTCATAGTTATTGTCTTGGATTTATTCAAGGTAGTAATATCCTTTACAAGCTAAAGGTTTAATATATTAGAGAGTAGTGAATCCTAGCACGTGGTATCAGAGCTTGGTGGAAACTCTGATTACGGAAAGAACTTGATCATCCGATACTTTACAAACTCCTAAAAATGTCTAAAGCTAAAAACACCTCCTGCCTCATCTGTCACTACACTAAGAATTCCAATAATCAAGAAGGGTGAGTATGATCTCTGGTGCATGAAGATGAGATAGTATATTGCAATTACTAATAATATTTTATGGGAAATAATCACCAATGGTGACCAAGCCACAACTGAAGCAGCTCCTGTATCAGGTCAACCTTCTGTACCAAAAACTTCAATAGTTGCCAATGCAAAAAGAAACAATGAGAAAGCTCTCAACATACTGCTCTCTGCTATACCAGATAGACATCTCTTGAGCTTCCATGATGCTCAAGATGCCAAGACTTTGTGATGCCAAAAAGCACGGTAAGAGGTATGAGGCATCTAAGAAAGATGCAAAGAATCTCTTGAAACACAGTTTGAACTTTTGTTGTTGGGTTCCGAACAAAAAAGAACAAGATTCATCATATGACAGTTTTTAGAACATTCTTAATACTATAGTTAGTATGTGCACTAATGGTGTCAAATGAAGGTGCCAATTTGAAGTTTCTCAGAAGCCTACCATCTGTGTGGCATGTGGTTACTACAATGATTAGAGGACAACCTGGATTGGATGCTTTGGACTTTGATGATCTCTACAACAACTTAAAGGTGTATGAGCATGAGTTGAAGGGTGCTTCAAGTTCAAGTTCACAGAATATTGCTTTTATGTCAACTGAAATCAAAGGCAGTACGTCTAAACAAAGTACTGCTGATGATTTTCCTGAAATCATCACCAAAGGTATGCTTTAGGCTTCATCAACAAGTTGCAAGATACTCACAACCCTTTTTCCCAACTCAGATGAAAATCATAATGTTTCTTTCTTTGCTCAACAAGCTTCTAGGCCTGAAACACATGATGATGAAGACTTATCTGCAAAATTGATGATTAAAGCCTATGGAAGAAGATTAGACATCAATTGCAAGTGGCTATGAAAACTGGGCATGATAAGGAATGTTACATGAGAAAAACAGGAAGACCCATAGACCTTAAGCCTAAAAATGGAATCTCCTTTGACAAGTCAAAGATTGAATGCTTTAACTGTCAAAAGTTGGGTCACTTTGCTAGGGAAATGCAAGTTTGCTAAATATTAGGCAAACAAGGCAGTTGGAAGTAAGGAAAAGAAAATTGTGCCCATTGAAGACTCAAACTCAAAGGCTTTGATAGCACAAGACAGTTAAGGAGAAATTGAATGGACTAAAGAATTTGGTGATGAACCTGTAACTTTTGCTATGGTGGCATTGAATGGACTTGGAGAAGATGATAGGAGCATGGAGATTGATGCAGAACATGTGGACTTTGGACAAGATGGACTTGGAGATTTTGACTGGAGTGAAGAAGCTGATAATGCACCAGTTGCTCTTGCTTTAATGGCTACAAGCTCAACAGATTCTTCTAACTCAGAGGTACCTTATTGCAGTAAATCTTATAAAAAGTTGCTTAAAGATTATCAAACTGAAAGAGATAATTATCAAAAAGCTAGGTTAGAAATTCAGGGATATCAATTGAGCCTAGAATCATTAAAGATCATAATTAAAACACATGAAAAGAATGAATATGCATGGGGTGATAAATATGAACAAATGATTAACTTTAAAGATGAGAGATTGGAAATTAGGAGAAAAACAAAAAGAACTTGATAAAGTCATAAAAGAAAGGGATGAATTAAAAGACAAACTTGAAAAGTGGAGCAATGCTACTTTACTTCAAATAGAAATCCTAAATAGTCAAAAAGTTTTGTCTGATAAAACATGCATAGTATTTGGGGTTGAATATAGTAGTAGCGAGGAAAGTGACAATTCATCTAGGGATGAAAAGTTGACTAGTCCTTTGTATGAAAACTTCAAAAGAGAAAAGGCATACAAAGCAGTACCTCCACCCATAGGTACTATTATGCCACCTAGGGCAAATGTCTCTTTTACCGGGATAGATGAGCTGACAATCAGGAATAAGGTCATTAACAAACAAAAATCAGAGTCTAGTGGATCGGATTCTAAAACTTGTGAATTTAAAAGGAAAACTGTTTTGAAATCAAAAAATAGTGAAAAATCTTCTGAAAATAGATCACCTAGGACTCAGGATAGTTTTGGTCAAGGATCTAGGAGAAGGGGTCTTGGGTACAGGGAACAAAAACTATGCTATGTATGTTACAGTCCTGATCACTTAATCAAGGATTGTGATTTGCATGAAAGAAACCTAAGAGAGAATCTTAAACACTAGACCAATGGGAACAAGTGGCCCAAGGGACACAAGACCAGTTTAGAATAACACAAGCAGGGTAAACCATAGAAATTTCTTAAGTGACTATAGGTACCCTTATCAAAGAAGGTCTTTTATCCCATCAGCAGTACTTACAAGGGAAGGGTTGAAAAGTACTGCTCAACCAACAATGACACAAGCAGTACATTCATAAAGTACTGCTGGTGTATTTTACCAAAGTACTGCAAGGCCAAATTTCCCAAGACCAGTGATTAACACATATACTGGTAGACCTTATTATCCAAGAATGGATAATGTAAGACCCAAAGCCTCAAGCTTTTCACCATCCAAAAGGTCTTACAATACAAGGACAGTACACAGACCAAAAAGCCCAAAGCCAATTGTGAAGTCTAACTGGGTTAAGAAAGAAAGTACTGCTAGGACACAAGCAGTACTTCCACAGAATAAGGGTGAAAAAGGGAGTGTTGTGATGAGTCCAACATAAACATGAAGACCAAAGGGACCTTATCTAGATCATGTGCATAAGGATAATAGATCTTACATACTCAAGAAATTTGAGTATGAAACTCCATTAGGGGCATCCAAGTCAGTCATGACTTGGGTCCCTAAAAGAGTCTAACCCTTTTAATTGTATGTACAGGGCAATCCATAAGAGGAACTTAAAGATCATGCTATTATTGATAGTGGTTGTTCTGGAAGTATGACAGGAGACAAAGACAAACTCTCAGATTTCAAAGAATACAAGGGTGGATATGTGGCTTTTGGTAATGATCCAAAAGGAGGAAGAATCACAGGAAAAGGAACCATCAAGACATCATGCATAGATTTTGAGAATGTCAGCTATGTGAAGGAACTTAAATTCAATCTCCTATCTGTTTCTCAGATCTGTGACAAAAAGCATAATGTTCTCTTTACTGATACTGAGTGTCTAATCCTATCACCAGAATTTAAGGTTGTTGATGAAAATGTAGTGATTCTCAGAGCTCCTAGAAAGAATGATGTATATAGTTTGAATCTCAACAGTAGCATTCCTTCTGGAGGAGTAACATGTTTAGTTGCAAAAGAAACTAAAGATGAAGCTATTTTGTGGCACAGAAGATTGGGGCATGTGAACTTTAAGAATATCAACAAATTGGTTAAGGGCAATCTGGTCAGAGGTTTACCTTCTAAGACATTCAAACATGATCATTCATGTCTGGCTTGTAGAAAGGGTAAACAACATAAGGCTTCTTGCAAGAAGCTTGAGGAGAGAACAGTTAGAGAACCCTTAGAGTTGCTCCATATGGATTTATTTGGACCTGTTTCAGTAGCAAGTTTGAACAGGAAAAAGTACTGCTTAGTGGTAACTGATGATTGCAGTAGATTTAGCTGGGTGTTTTTCTTGGTCTACAAAGATGAGACATACGACATACTGCATGACTTGATTGTGGGCTTAGAAAACAAGCTAAGACGAAAAGTGAAGACCATCAGGTGTGACCATGGGACAGAGTTCAAAAATAAGTTGATGAATGAATTTTGTGCCAAGAAAGGAATCCAGAGAGAGTACAGTATTGCAAGGACTCCACAGCAAAACGGTGTTGCTGAGAGAAAGAATAGGACTCTCATTGAGGCAGCTAGAACCATGCTTGCAGATTCACTTCTACCAATTCAATTCTGGGCTGAAGCAGTACATACTGCTTGTTATGTACTAAACAGGGTATTGGTGACTAAACCTCAAATGAAGACTCCCTATGAGTTGTTAATGGAAAAATCTCCTAACATCAGCTTCATGAAACCATTTGGATGTCCTTTGACTATATTGAATACCATGGATCATTTGAGTAAATTTGAAGGAAAATCAGAGGAAGGATATTTGTTGGGTTACTCCACTAACAGCAAAGGTTTTAGAGTATACAATAGGGTCACCAGAAAAGTACAAGATTGTCTTCATGTGGATTTTCTTGAGGATCAGAGGAATCAGAAAGGAAAAGGTCCTGATTGGATGTTTGACCTTGATATTCTATCTCCTTCACTGAACTACATTCCTGTAACAATTCTTCTGGGGATGAAACTTTGACTGGTCCTTTGTATGAAAATTTCAAAAGAGAAAAGGCATACAAAGCAGTACCTCCACCCACAGGTACAATTATTCCACCTAGGGCAGATGTTGCTTTTACTGGGATAGATGAGCTAGCAATCAGGAATAAGGTGATTAACAAAGAAAACTCAGAGTCTAGTGGAACAGATCATGAATCTTGTGAATCTAAAAACAGAGATGACTTAATCAAAAACAAAGAACAAACCCAGAATACTGTTAAGTCTAACACTGATAGAAACAAGGTCATTATTGAAGATTGGGTTGATAGTGATGATGAAGAGGTTCCACTAGGATTTTCAGAAATTAAGAAGCAACAGATCATGAATCTTGTGAATCTAAAAACAGAGATGACTTAATCAAAAACAAAGAACAAACCCAGAATACTGTTAAGTCTAACACTGATAGAAACAAGGTCATTATTGAAGATTGGGTTGATAGTGATGATGAAGAGGTTCCACTAGGATTTTTAGAAATTAAGAAGCAAGTAGGGTAAATCACAGAAATTTCTCAAGTGACTATAGGCACCCTCATCAAAGAAGGTCTTTTATCCCATCAGCAGTACTTACAAGGGAAGGTTTGAAAAGTACTGTTAGATCAAAAATGTCACAAGCAGTACCTTCAAAAAGTACTGCTAGTGCATTTTACCAAAATACTGCTAGACCAAATGTATCAAAAGCAGTACTTTCACAAAGTACTGCTAGGCCATATTTCCCAAGACCAGAGTTTAGCACGAGTAATGATAGACCTTATTATCCAAGAGTGGATAATGTAAGACCAAGAGCTTCAAGCTCTTCACCACCCACAGGGTTTTTCAATACAAGAACTGTTGGCAGACCATAAATCCCAAAGCCAATTATAAAATCTAAATGGGTTAAGAAAGAAAGTACTGCTGGGACACAAGCAGTACTTCCACAGACTAAGGGTGAAAAAGGGAGTGTTGTGACAAGTCTAAAACAAACATAGAGATCAAAGGGGGCTTATCTAGATCATAGGCACAAGAATAATGGATCTTATACACTCAAGAAATTTGAGTATGTAACTCCATTAGGGGAATTCAAGTCAGTAATGACTTGGGTTCCTAAGAGAGTTTAACTCCTTTAATTGTGTGTGCAGGGCAATCCAGAAGAGGAACTAAAAGATCATGCTATTATTGATAGTGGTTGCTCTGGAAGTATGACAGGAGACAAGGACAAACTCTCAGATTTCAAGGAGTACAAAGGAGGTTATGTAGCTTTTGGTAATGATCCTAAAGGAGGAAGAATCACAGGAAAGGGAACCATCAAGACATCATGCATAGATTTTGAGAATGTCAGCTATGTGAAGGAACTCAAATTCAATCTCCTATCTGTCTCTCAGATCTGTGACAAAAAGCATAATGTTCTCTTTACTGATACCGAGTGTCTAATTCTCTCACCGGAATTTAAGGGTGCGTTTAGTTACAGGAAAGTTTTCTTAATTTTCTTTCTCTAGTTTTCTTAAGAACGGAGTAACTTTTCTTTCTCC